>JABASI010000098.1:0-57898 GCA_019776505.1 Tomocerus nigrus | reverse complement strand
ATCCAACTGGATAAGTTCGCGTAGTCAGAGTGACAATATATCTCGAGCTTAGGCCAGGAAGATAGCGTTATTACAGTTACAGTTAGGGCTATCTCTTTTAGACTGACTGTGGCTGTAACAGTTTTATACTCCAACTCTTTATCGTCGTAGACAATTATGTATGTGGAACGATGACGAATCATTTCTGATCCAAAATATTGACCCAGCGTTAGAAAAGAGTTGTCAAGCTCAAGCAAAATATTCACACTGCACACATTATTGGAAATATCATTTGGGTCCCATTCAAATCTACGAAAAACATTTTTATCGTAGCCCAATGCCGACGCCAGCGTCCATGGCTGATTATTTTGATTTGATAACAAAAAATCTGTCGCCCATTTCGAATTATTAAAGTTGATCAAATTGAAATCGCAATTTTCATAAAATGACAAACTTCTAATGCAGTAGACATTTTTTGTCGTTACTGTTAACATTAATACAATCGTAACGTAATATCTGGAGAAAGTCATTTTGCTCAAGTTGATTTCCATTATGACGTACGTTATAAGTAGAAAATATCACTGTTGATGATAAGTTGTGCAGTATTAGCACATTCAAAACCAACGTGACTGATTTATTGATTTTGCTTGGCTTGTTTGCTTCAATGCCCAGCAGGACATTCGTGACATTGAAAATGAAGGAAATGAAACGGAACATTAAAAATTTTAACAGGGGGCAGGTTTTATTCATATTATAATGTCGATTTACTTATTAGGTACCCGGACGGTGTTTTATGAAAGTGATCAGTCTGTGTGTCTGTCCGTTTGTCTGACAGCAGCAATTTCTGCTGTGCGAGAAAACGGATACGCTAGAGCGTTCCGTATTTTTTTAAACACAGTTTTTAGGAATGTCATCTTCGTTGAAATTAGTCTTAAAGTGACAAAAGTTATTTTCTGATTGCGATTTAACAATATTGAAGGGTGTAGAGAGTATGAAGGGAGATATATCTGTAGAATAAGTTGTGATGATGTAAACATTCCTTTGTTTCATTCAGAAAGCTCACAATGGTGCCAAAGCGGCATGGTTCTGCCAACAGAATGAAAATGTCTGAGCTCGGGTCCTACATGGTGCTTGTTTCTCTGGTATTCCCCAGGCAGTCCCTTCAGACTGTTTTTTGTACCACTGAGGTCAACATGTGATTGAAAAGTTAGATTGCTAGGGGAAGTTCATTGGTGTCATTCCAGTACTTTCTTATATCCTTCGGTTTGCATATAGGTACAATATTTTATTTGATTTGACATAGCCTACACAATAACACAATGAACAGAACATCACGCTACTTTTCGCGATTGGTGTTTGATCTACTTGTCTAGGAAAACATTTCAACATTTCTCTGTAAACTTTACGTTGCCCTTAGCCTTTTAACCGATACAAATAAGGAATATTCTGGGACTCATTGTAAATAGGGAAGAACTTTTAATGCCAAAAGGGGAGCTCCTTATTAAAACCTTGAAAAATAATAACCCTGAGTTATTGGACTTATGTTTTGCTAATTCTCAAAATGTTTGCGATGGAACTTTAAATAATTCAACATTTTTAGTTCTTCCTTACTACAGTTGTATTCGCAATTTAGGTAGAACAGTAAAAGACCTTCTTCTGCAAGAATTAAAAAATTGTAAGAATGTACAATATAAGAATGCAATTGACACAATAAATGCAACAGTTTCATTTAGAAATGTAAATCCTTTAGGTAGATATACTAAATAATGCTACAAACTTCAATTTTTGTTATGTGATTCACTCTGTATGACTCCCGGGAAATGCAAACGATAAGATTTGGCGAGTAATTTCACTTATTGGCAGAATTTTTTGCTATTTGGTTTTTACCAAATGTTTTCAAAATTGTTTTTGTTAAAAATATTTTTTCAATTGTGATTAACTTTCAATTATGTAATATGTTCAAAATTTATTTTAAGTCTACGTTGACCATTTAAAGGTACCTTCTTAAATTATGTATATTTTCCCTCTACCAATGGCATAAATGTGTAATATTATACTTGTAATTTGTGCTACATATTTTAAAAAATTTTTTTTCATTTTCAAGGCTTGAAAAAGTAATTACGAAACTAGTTGCCTAATAAATGGATTTCAACCACTGATTGATAATTCTTTGGAGTTCAAGTCGGGCGTTTTCTTGACATTATTAATTTTACTTTATTCAAGAAAAACCAAATAATAATTAAGTAAAAAATTACTAGAATTGAAATACAGCCGAAGCCGCATATAAGGGATCCGGATGTAAGGGAATTACGAATATATACATACATAGGACAGTGTTTTTGGCTCCATTTAGTTTACATACCTGCTCTATGGTAAATAACTAGTTACCATAGAGCATCTCATTATTTTAAGTTAGGTTACGTTACGTTAGGTTAAAATAATTAGATGCTCTATGGTAACCGGTTGCCATATAGCACGTGCAAGTGCTCCATCGTAACTTAGATCTCTCATGCGTTTCCTTCTTGGACCGTAAATTTATTGAATTTATAATTATTCTTTGTAGCAAACACTATCGAAGTCCGAAGTGTTTCATGGCATAGCGTGTGGGTGTGGGTAGAATTTATATTTTACTTTGTTCCTTCAGCAAGAGCTAGACTACAAAGTGATCGCTAGCAAATTTTGAATTTATATTGGCGCGACTGGAAGTTGTGTTATTTTGTCAAAAACTGTTTTCACTAAAATGTTCTTCATTTTTCATCAATGATTTAGTGTCTAGTGAGGCAGTAAAAATGAAGCAACGGATGATGCTCAAATGTCTTGGTCAATGGTACGGAGTGGGGAAATCAATCCAAATCCGGAGGTAATGTCATATCGATTAAAAAATTAAACCTGTATAATATACAATTTATATCAAATGCAGATATTGCAGATCAGCGTATTTGTTGTCAATGTGACACTGACACATCGATCGGTCGTATGTTAAAAATAGAAATCATGGTGAGGAAAACTTTATTATTTAGTTTCAGTTCATCAAGAACATTACAATGGTCATTTAAGATTTACACCCGAACCGGTGATCGTGGTACATCCGCTGTTTTTACTGGAGAAAGAAGACCTAAAAATGATAAAGTTTTTGAAGCATTGGGAACCACAGACGAGCTTTCCTCTAATTTGGCTCTTGCTGCCGAATTCGCCAAAGAATCTGGTCATCCATACGTGGAAAGGATTCGCCGAATACAGTGCATCTTGCAGGTACAGTTTAGCAAATTATTGAATGATTCTTGTATGTGTATTAAATATAATTTAAATGAGACTATGAGACAGATAAGAAAATAATCCTTTAGGAGGCAATTGGAATGGAAGTCATTAATTAATTTGTGATACTGCAGGACGTCTCTTCTTTAGTGGCTACACCCAAATCCACAGCCCGAGAATCCCATTTATCCAAAGTAGAATTTTCTGATGAACATGCAGTGGAACTAGAGAAATGGATCGATGAGTACAGTGCGGAGTTGCCTGAACTGACGAACTTTATTTTACCAGTAATGCCATTAAATAAATGTCTTTAATATTTTTAGTGAAACTTTTCAATGAATAGTTTGTCAAAGAAAAATCTTTTAAATCCGTCTTCCTTTAACAAATTTGATGTTGAAGTAGTATTTTCAATTTTTTTAAATGAAAATTTTTAATAATAACTGATTTTGGTGCTGGCCATAGGATACTTAAATAGAACAGGAATACAGTCGTAGTCTCAGAAAGTGATATCGGATCTTATCTTAATACCATAAAATGGTCTATTGGCCATTTTGTTTGTGAGTGATAATAGATAGGAAATGCACTAAGTTTGGTCAAAAAGCAACTTTTTCTAAAAATCAAGTAATACCTACCAAATAGAATAATTAATACCAGTTTCTTTGCTGCTATTTTATGTATGAGCAATATGAAAAGAACGTGTTTGAAAAAGTATTGACTATATAGGTAGCATTTTATATTTAATTGTTAAAACTGTTTATTTTGAGTGAGGTGCATCGGACCATGTGGGCGTTTATATTGGCCAGTACTGATGCAACAGCAGCTTATAAAAATTGTCAAACGGAAGCCTATGCATCGATGATCATTAACATAGAAATCTAAAGTGCTCATATTGTATTGTAAATTATTATGAAAATTACCTCTTTAAAACCACTTGACTTTTGGTTTTCAATATTTTGTTTCTATTAAAACAGGGTGGTGGAAAAGCCAGTTCGGTGCTTCACATATCCAGAACCGTGTGTCGACGTGCCGAAAGATGTGTCGCTCCTTTGGTAGAAAGTGGGGAAACAAATAAATTAGCTTTGATATATTTAAATAGGTAAACTATTTATCAACTAAAGGCTATTTGGTTATTATAGTATTTTGGATACCTAACAAGTATTACAACATCTATATAATTGATTTTTGCAGGCTTTCGGACTTTTTATTCACTGTCGCAAGATATGCTGCTCATTTGGACAAAGAAAAAGAAACAATCTATGTGAGACCGGAGCCAAGGGCTCAAAAGAAATAGTTTTAAATTATGGGTAGGGCCTGTCCTGGGCGCTGTCTGTAAAACATTATGGATTTTAGGAATCTGCTAAAGGGCACCCACGTAATTGCAGTTTGTTCCCTTGAAAGGTATAGTCAACAATAATTAAGTAGGTAGAGGCAGTAAATTTATGATAAGTTGGTATTATTTAAAAGTAAAATATTGCGGAATTAGACCACAATATATTCTAACATATTTCATGATTTATGCATAACATTAGTGCTTAATAATGTGCACAGCGTAGTAGTTTTGTCAAGTTGAGGAGGGCGCTTTACCCCCAAAACAATTCCGGGTTATTTATGACAGAAGAATCCTCGTGGCCACTTGTGACCAATTGCCCATAATATGGTCTAATAACCATGCCCAGACAGCCCTGTAATTCGAAGTTGTATGTTTACATCCTATTTTAATCAGGAAGTCGGTTCAGCTGGTTGTGAGTAATTTCTTTCCAAAAATATTATAGCTGAAAGAGAAGACAAAATTGGAGTCTTTAGATTTCTGTGGATTTAGCTATACTACTGTCTGCCTCCAGCCAGTTTTGTCAGTTTTTAATAGATGCAATTTGTCTAGTATAACATGACCGAATAAGCGATTGCTACAGTGGTTTTTGACTCTAATAAAGGTTTTGGATAAACCAAATAGGTACATATAATATATTTCGTGTGAAAATGGTAGATATCATAATATATATTCGTTCTCTAAAAACATAAGAATTAATTTCTTAAGTTTTAAAAAAACTAAAAACATTAATATTAATATTGTTAGTCCCATTTTGGTAGGTAGGGAACAGCTCAGTTGAACCTTGAACCTACTGCACGTTTGGACTATATTATGTAGAATTTGTAGAGTATATTGTAGGTAGGTACATATACCTATCCTATATTGTTGGTATTGTCCTTTACTTGGTCAATATCAACTTATATTTGTTATCCAATGTTGGAGTTTTAAAAGTTTAATGTTAAGAATTCGGTGAAATGTGAAATCTGACATTTATTAAAAAGCATCTAAAAAATAAATATTTTTCTACATACACTTCTACAGTAATACATGTAAATACATATATTATTATATATACATTTATGTCGTAGTAAACATTAACTCAAACAGCCTAAATTACAAACAAAATGATATTAATTAATATGCATAAAGCGATATGTGATAATATATAGTAATATCGGTACTTCATTTTATCTTTATTGTGGATCGTGGACATTGATAGTATAGAGTAACTGGTGGCGACGACGACGAACGACGATGTTAGTGGCAGACTCTGAGATACAATGTAGAGTAGACTACAACGCCCAAGCCGAGAATGCGCTAGGAACGACAACTAGCAGAGTAGTTTCTTAAAGTTCACCATTGCATGTTGTGCCTTGGGCCGCTCATGCTTAACATCAACGGTGGACTTTCAGAAACTTCTATATTGCACTTATTGATTGAGGCAGTACAAATGCCGCCCATTCGTACGCAAGTACGCTGTATTCAGTGTTGCGTCATGCGTGTGTGGTGTACTATATGCTACAGTTTAGTTTAGCTGTTGTCGTCTTCTCGGCTTGAGCGCTGCACACTCTGATGCTTTACGTACTTTACTAACGGGGGACCTGTTGTGAATAAATAAAGTTTCCAAATCTCAACGGCAAGGAAAACGATAATTGTATATCTCAAAATCTCAATACAGCGAATTTACCTAATAAATAAATCTGAATTAGAGCAGTCAGTACATAGTAAGGAATAAGGTTATAAATAAAATGTTGGAAATAGATATCGCTCCCGGCTAGATTTCCCCAGAGAACAGTTAGTAGTGTTAGTGAAGAGAGTCCATGGAATGCACTCAAAACCTTATTTAAAACAATTGAGTCATTCATTATAATATTTTGGATAATCTTTGTTGATGTGACGGTTTGCATTCATTTAATTGTTTCATATTTATGTCATACGTATTGAAATCTATAAAATAATTTTATTATCAATGTAATCTTAATATCATTTTAAGACAACTACCCAATATCGATACATACATGCACATTTTGTCGCTGCGCCTGAATATTCCGACAGATTATCATAATTCTTTCAGCTTCCAGCTAAGTCTATTGTTCGCACGCGAGTCCATTCCCTATTAAATTGATCCTTTCTTATTTTGTAAGGGACAACCTTTCAAATGATTTGAAGTGAGCCTTCAATTTTATGTTGCTTTTGAATTTAATTTGATGAATAGTCTAAATTTCAATTCCATTGTGCATCGTACCAAGTTAAATAGCTTAATTTCTTCAGTCCATGTCCATGATATAAATAGATAAATAGGGTTAAGTATTTTTTGAGTTATCCCTCGTTTGAAGTAGGATTTTTACATTGTTGATATATCCTCTTAAGGCTGGCTTCCCCAATCGCATGCATATAATTTGAAGTCCCCTGTACAATAAGTTGGTCAGTTTTGGATGTTATGATCTGAATCTAGGAGTTTCCTAGAAAACACGTCGACGATATTTTTTTAAACTTTATCCTCTGTAATTCTATTTTGGAAAAAAGTTTAAGTAGGAAAGTACACATTCAGGGACTTCTCCTACCCTCCTACAGGGGACTCTCCGAGCGGGAAGGCCAAGGTTCGAAAAGTGTGTTTACAGTCCACACAGCCAAGGATTCTTTTCTAAAGTTCCCAACAGGGAAGCCAGCCTTAAGGATAAGGAATTTCTCTACTCTTCTGAATTTTATTGTACTACGCCCACTAAGCCGTATATTGTATTATTGTATGGTCTAACTCTCAACCTTTTTAAGTCTCCACAGATGGGCTAAATAATGTCATATTCTTACTACTAATAATTTTGATATAAAGAAACAACAAAAATTGTTGAGTGCTGAACTAAAACATGACCCCCTGCTGCTTGCCAATTAATACAAGTTCTTTGTTTGTTGGACTCTACACTCAACTGCATGGATGGAATCGAAAATTGAACGCCTTTCAGTTTTACGTGCAGGTGTTCGTATCTGTAAGTATATTATGTCTGTGTTTGTATGTAAAAATATATTTATTAATGAAGACTGTATGTATGCTCAACTCTGGGTATTACTCAACTCTAGCATATTTCCCACAAGGAGCAAACAGCACACTAGCGATTAAATATCAGAAGTCATCAAAACATTAGTAATAATTATAGTAACAATAACAAAGTAAGAAATTAATAGGCAGTCAAAGCAATGGGCAATTATCCATATCCGATAGCCAAGCAACTCATCGTATATCATTCGCATCGCTTGTGCACTATGCATGCACTATACTAGTTACACTACTACATACTACCGTGCCAAATATAGCAGTTCACCATTTCCACAGCTGTACTTTTTTTACAGCCAGTCAGAAAATAATGTGGTAGTCAAGCAGGCTAGCACAACAACAGCGCACAAATACAGCACAGCATAGCCGCTGCTGGCAACAGTCGCACTCTCAAAAGTCGCAAACTCATAGCATATAAAAAACCCCAACATGTTTTAAGCATTGAATAATTCCAAAGTTAGCATAGGCCGCGGTTTATGTTAAAGAACCTAATGTGTCTGGTACAATTATACATATGAAAAGAGCGAAAAGCTATCAAATGGAGTGGAACGACCAGTGCTGCCACGGAGAAAATGTGAAAATTTTAACATTGGCGTCTTATAAACGAAAGCGTCCTATAGTGCTTGAAGCATTTTGTATTGGGTTTTGTGTCTTGTGTTAGATAAATGTAGTGAGCCAGTTGGGAGCTTGATTATTCCTCTCTTGTCTCTGGGCGGTAGAAGGATCTCTGTAAAGTCCCAGAGGAAATAATAATATTATTGTTGAGTGATTGGGTGACTGACACTAACGACGATACCTTAACTTCAGCTTTGGATCCACTCTGTATCTATCTACAATCTACACTTAAGTCATAAATCTGCAATTCATTTCATACAAACAACAAATAGTCAAGTAAGTTCAATATTTTAAACATTTGTTTCCTATTCATTCATAAATTATTAGAAAAATTGGTCACGGCTGATTGCTCCCATAAAAATTACCCATACATTAAAATACGAGCAACTACATACATACCATCTTCATCTTGATACTTTGTACTCGGGGAGTTTTCAGTTTTGAACCTACGCATTTTTTGAATTAGGAAATAACTCCTGTTACAACATTCTATGTAAATCCGTCCGTTGCCAATTAGCAAAATTAATCAGTATAATCAATAATGGAATAAGTTGTCACAGTATTCTCATTTCAGTTAGTTGCCCCTGAGACCATTTTAATGTTCTTGCTGCTGTTTATTATCATACTGACTGTTCTTGTCATATACCACCTTCGTTATTCAAACGATTCTAGAAAAATCTACAGTATTCTTTGTGGTAGGTAAATCTTGGACAGCTATAGTTCTTTCTTATACGATTTTTAAATATATCAGAGTACAAAGTGCGTTTGCTGTTGACTCTTTATTGACAAGTGATAATAGTCTCGTCTCGATTCATTCGCAAAACAACAGAAAAATAATAAAATTCACTTTGCTTATATTATATTGTCTCATCATAACTGTAAATTTTATATTTTAAATATCTAGTTGTATGCACTTTTTATACTTTGTCGTCATTGCCGTTTGTTGGGCTTTTTAATCAAATCAAAACAGTTGAACTTTCTTATTTACAAAGACGCACACAACTCACAGCGCTATTTTGTTTTAAAATTACTGTAATAACAACACAAAATATTTTACGATTTAATTATTAGCCATATTATTGTGGTCGTAAAATCGTCTAGTGTACGTATGTGCCACTTGAAATCTATCAATTAAAGACGCTTCGAATAGATATACTAATGATTAAATTTAGATGGGAAATACATAACAACTGATAACGGATGACTAATTCGTGCAAATTAATATTATAAAGCTCTTCTTCCTCTTCATCAGTATCAATGTGTATGATTAGCTTTTATACGATGCGACCTTATAAATATAATTAGGCACACTAGTGTCCGTGAACTTTACATTAAATGATAAATGTATATAATATATTTATATATACATTTATATATATGTATATAATGGAACAAATACTATTGCAATGCGTATGGGTTCTTTTTGATGGTAATAATAGTGATTCTCAGCTGTCTGCTGTAAAGACGGCTAAAACGCAATTGTAGTGTAGTGCAATCCGGACAAATTATTATTCATACATTGTAATTGTTCTCTCGTAGTATTGCTCATTAATTTTATGGTTCTTTGTTGTTTTATTAGGTATCAATATTTTGAAAAATAGTCAACAGGCGTATCCAATTTATTGCAAACACAAATACGGATGTATTTATATGTATTTTACCGTGATAGTGCTACTGGCAATTCGAAAAAACCCTTTTGTACAACTACAATCAAATAAATGGTTGAACTGGAAGTGTTCGTATTTTATACCATTTGAGTTACGAATCAAGACAATAAATGCCAGTGAAGCGGCAGTTTTTATTTTTCATAAAGTTTACAAGGAATTACTTTCAACTGTCCACTGGAAACGGGGACTAGCAATAATACATAACTGCGTTTTGAAGTAACGCAGGGGACAACTGAATAACCGTTCAATTAGTTTGGGCTTAAAGTCATAAAAATGAGTGAAACGATCGGAGATTATGAGTATAACTCAAAGGATCTTATTGGACACGGTGCGTTTGCTGTAGTCTTCAAGGGACGCAATAGAAAGGTATGTGAAAAAATTTCCAATCCTTCTTTCTATCAAAAACGTTTACAAGACGACAATAAACAATTATGCAGAATAGAGTTTAAAAAGGGTGATATCCTTCGGATAAAAGTGAATTGCTATTGCTTTTAGCTGTTATAATAATATTATATCGTCGTATTTGTCATTTAATTTTTCATGACTGCTTCCCCATAATTATAAATCTAATGCATCGTAAAATGTTATGCTTATAGTATTTTGCTTGTAACGAAATCGAGAGCAAAGTATCTAGCAAATATCCCATAATAGAAGCTTGCAGTCCATGATCATCTCATTTTATTCGGACGGAAGCCAGTTTAAAGTTTAAATGTATCGAGTATCATTTTGGATGCATTTCATTTTTCGTATACAAGATTCACAAAGTCTCAGCAGTCTAGTATTGCAATGCGCAAATCTTTCCCCATACATGCTCGACAAATGATTTTTGCTATGCTATTTTAGGCATTGTGTACCAGTTAAGAAATAAATAAATATTGTTGCATGAAAGTTATAGAAAATAAGTCATGCAGAAAAATGTTTGCGAAATGTATATAAAGTAATGTCTTTAAAATCAAAGTCATTGGTTTAAATGTATTTATAACATTAGCTCCCATTTCTTGCTATTATCAAATCTTCCAGTCATAAGCAGCTCTTATCATTTTCACAATATCCAATATTTCTAATTAACCTGGATGTTGTCAATGCTTACGGTTGCGAGTGAGCTGTGTCAAGTGCACATAATCTAGTTCTAGATCATTTTTGAAATTCATTCTGTCTGTGCGTTAATTTTTTACATGTGCTTGGAATGGGGTAAGTACATGTAATGAGGTATAAATAGTGACAAAAAGTAGAGTAAAAGTGGTTGGAGCAAGACAGTTTAGCAAGATCCTGATATATAGGTACATAACATACTCATAAACTTGCAAGTAAAACTGACTTCACTACAAATAATATACACCACTCATCAGTAAGTAGGTAAAAAGTAGAAATCAGATACTCTTAGGGATCTAAAACAATGCTATTCCTACAAGTCCATTAGTAGTTAATCTATATCATAAGCAGCAATATTAACTGGATTATAACAAGTGAGCAGGTGTGTAAGTAGTATAGGACTATGTAGCACAAACCAGGATCAAATTATTCTCTGTTGGTCTTCGTTTGGCGATGCTGGCCTTGTTGGCCTTCAATTTTGTAGACTAGGAGTCTGCAAACTGCAGGTGCTCTGGAAATTTGCGACGAGATTTGCATCTTTGCAATAGGACGCAATAGCTCATGTGAATACTGATATTAGATAACTCCTTACCTGCCTGCATGTACACGCCGTGGCCCTCAACTTATTCGCTTCAGACTTTAGGCGTATATAATTCACCCTCAGACGAACGAAACCACTAACCGAAACGAGGCATGTCCCAAGTTTGACTTTAATTTTTAAAGCTGCACGTTGCACTGTGATTTGAATAGCCTAACATCCGTTTTTAGATTTTTATTAATGCGTACCAATTCTTAAAATCAGAATATTGTCTCGTCTGTCAGCACTTCAACACCTACACGTTATGGACTAAAAAACAACTCTGTAGCATAATTAGAATCTGCACTCGATTGAAATTACGTATTTTTCCATGATTATTTTAATTGTGTTCCATGGTCAGTGATTGTGCGATGCTATTGACTTTATTTGATAAATGGGGTGTTGATGGGCAACGGATGTACCGAGATGCAAAATGTTCTCATATTTTTTTTGCTGTGTCCAGTAAAATATTTTAATGCTGATTGTTTCGTCGTCGTTTGATCAACTCATTGCATTCCTAATCCCAGCGTTCTAACTCTATTGGTTAAGCAGTTGAGATTCGTGTTTTTAAAAAATACCTCGGTCATTCTTTTAGTCAGCAAGTTACTATTCATGTACCACGGTGTATGTGCATTTGTACTTATAAAAATCTCTTCTTTCGTTTACGATTATGACATGTTATGGGCTTCCTGGCACAAGTATTTTTAGTATATGCAATAAATACTAAGTGTCAGCAGTCACTAGTATAACACTAGCTTCAGTTATTTCTTTAGAAATATCGTCATTTTGACGTTCAGCTAAGCATAGTCGTAAATAATGCCAATAATAAAAATTGGCTTCGCAAGTTCTAAAGTTAGCAGGCAGTCTGGGCCACTGGATGATTTGTGAACTGAGTACAAAGCATTTTAGAGTAGTCTTATTTCAAACGTGTGAACAATGTAGGGATTCGAATATTTGCAGTAAAACCATGCATTGTTACTGCATGTAAGCAGTGAACCTTTTATGACGTAATAAGACAATATATTTAATACCTTGTATCTGTGCAATGCTATATAATTATACGTCAGCAGGCTATACATATCAAGGACGTGCAAAAAACAGAAGAGAAAGAGCATGTGTTTACTTGCACCAACGTAAAAGTTGCATGCTAAAATTATGGGTAGGGTTTTAGTCTTATTTCTGTGTCAAATCTTAAATCGCGTAGGCCGCGGATACCACAAATTCTTTTTCACCATTGCTCCTGCTGCTTAAAATCCTTTTCCATTTAGCTTCAACCTGAATTGCATGAAAAATTGTTTTGCGGTGTATTATTGCCCATTGAATTCGAATACAAAAAATAAATGAAGACTGCGAAAATGATTTTTTTCAGTCCTTGCTCCTTGAAAAAGCTGGAATATCATAATATTTGGCTTATCTCTATATAAACTTGTATAATACAAAAATCTGTGCTTGCGTACTTGAGATTGATCTCAGGTGATTATGTTCTTTATTATCTTTGTTTTTTACTCTCAGCTATAATATGACTATAATAATGATATAAATATTGCGCACATTTATGTGCTACCTAAGTACGTGTCCATGAATAGTTATTTATAAGCTTCCATAATGCTATTATCGTAATAGGCATAAACACAAATATTTTTCCAGTTCTTTTATTAATCTGCATTTATCACGCGCCCTACATAATACGCACGCCGTAGGATTTCCGGGAAAGAAGGTCCACCAGTTTTCTAAAAGCTTCTAAATGCCAGACAAGCATCTTTCATTGCGCAACTAACCAATTGGCCGTACTGGTTTTTTCAAACGTCAACATTTCCACAGCAAAAAAATAATTTCATTTTGAGTTTCTGAGTTTGACAGCCAGCTAAGTACTTTTGAGCTATTTTAGTTTTCATCGTGTAAATTATTTTCTTGAATAGGTATTAGGTACGTTGTGTTATGAATGACTTGAATGAATTTTTACTCCCTGATTACTTGGCAAGTTAAAGTTAAGCTAGAATAAAGGACAGAGAACGATATGTAAATGTATTACCTATATACTATAATCAGTTGCATAAGCATGTAATGTATGTCGTCAATAGCCAATACTTATTATATGAACAGTGTGCGAACTATTTACTATGAAGCAAGCAACTATGAGTTTTTGTTTGCATATTTTTATATGCGTAGTATGCGTTCTACTTTTTCTGCTTGACATTTATAATAATATTATAACCAATACAACTACAGCAGAAACCATACAGTAGGATGACTATTATAAGACATAACATGTTTTACATTTGTTACGGATTGCACGTCGCCAACTGACGACTGCTGACTTGTGTGCTGTAGGTACGTCATGTGTAAGTATATTATTATTATCTTTCGCTGAGTGCTAGTGCTGGAAGAGTTTATTGTAGACACAAGAGATGGGAACGAGTAAATTTTTCTCTTTTGTAGCGACTTAAAATCCATTATAAAGTTAAATAAAGGCAGCAGCTATGTTTCGTGCTGTTGGTTTGGGTTGGGATGTACGTTTTGTATTTAAAAAGGCATAGACGATGTAGGTACTAGTAACAGGCAAATAATATTCAAAATAATGAAAGTGTTAGATTGTTTAGTATGTACAATAACCCTGATAACAAAAATGCCATGTTGGCAGAATGCCCGATTGAGTTATTACCTTCTCGTAAAATGTATTGATTTATAAACAAATTGTGAGATTGTGACTGAATTCTGTCGCATTTTTACGTGCGTTCCTACCCTACATTTTTATCAATAAAAAATTATGTAGGTTATTAAAACGGCGATGCCAAAATTTTTAATGGGCACTTTCCTTTGGCTGTAATTTCGTTTTCTAATAAAGTTTGTCAGCCTCAGCGACAACATTAAGAGTAGTCTAGGTATCGGTAGCACCTTTAGCAAAGAGAAGGCGTTCGCACTTCGCATAGCCATTACTTTGCAATTTGCAGTATAGCGACGGCATACAAATAATCAAATAATGTCTGGGTTGGTTGTTGGGATTTTGGTATTTTAGCCAACCCAAGGCTACGCTGTCTTACTCTTGCTTGCACGCTGAAAACACGCACATGAGACAACAAAGACGCAATCCAATTCAACCGTCACAGCTGAAGCTGAAAAAGATTCTGCCATGTTACCTACATATACGCGGCATAAATATTTGCTGTGGGAAAAAAGTAGTATTATATAATATGTACCCATCCACCCTTAGCTAGTACAGACAGATCAGTATGCTCGGCAAAAAATCGCTACTACGACTATAAGCTACGTATTTCTGTATGGCAAAGTTGCTAATTTTAAATCATTGAGATCCTTTTACTTTTAACGAAACTCTAGCTCTGTAGATGTAAAAGTATTTTTCTGACTCCAGTTACTTTTCCCATTTATCAAACTCGTTGAAAATTAATTTTCCGAATAAGTTTTCCAGAAATACTGTTTAGTTACCATAGCAGGTCACAATGTACACAATAAGTTTTGAACAAAATGAGATATCTTTGTATAGATAGCATCATTATTAGCATCCTATTATTATGCATCAGTAAGTTTAGAGTTCAGAGAAATACTCAAGAAAAATGAATCTCATGCTTCCCCTTATCCTTTTTTACAAAGCCATTCATTGATCTATCTTGAGGCTGAGGTAACAGTTTCTTTGTTGGCTGTAGAAATGAAAATTAGATAACAGCTTCAAATCAATGCTTTTGATTATGCTGCAGTTAAATCAGGTTATGGCTAACGCCTAATGCAAATGCAACCACAGCATTATATAATCATAAGTTAATTTTATTTATCGTAACACTTCTGCTTAATTTAACGACGCATTTTTTATGTACAATGTTTGTGATGTGTTTGTTAGTGATGTAAAGTAATGTTACTGTGGTAAACTTAGAACCATGCATGAACTGGCTCACTATTTTTTGTGAATTTTCCGTGTATAGCTTTATTCGTCTCGTAAGAGGAACCTTAACTTATTGTTACAATATTCTACGCATTTATTGAATTCTAGGTTCCAGCTAAACCGATTGTACAATGCTCCATTTAGTACTAATTCTAATGTTTATTAACAAAAAACCTGCTTGAAATGTACAGTTCATTTGCTATCTTCTTGTTTTTCTGCTTTGTATTTGATAATGAGATAAAGAATGGAGAATTAAGCGGAATTACTGACAATGTGCATCAGTACATAATATCATAGAACTGAATATAATGTCTACCAGACTTTTAATGTTTTAATAATGATAAATAATTTTGTATTTATTTTGAATTTCTTAGACGGGCCAGTGTGTTGCCATTAAGTCAATAACAAAAAAGAACTTGGCCAAATCTCAAGCCTTGTTGACAAAGGAAATAGCAATTTTAAAGGTGAGTATTGTGTACATTTATTCTATTGTTGTGGTTTAGAGCTTATGATGCAGAACTTTACAAAACTCATGGCTATCCTTTTTATCAGCATCTGAGTTGACCTAATTCTAAGCATAAATAATAATTGTACATTGCATGTTTCATGACTACTTGTTAAAAGTTAGAATAAAATTGCTGTAATGGTGCATTACATATAATTTTCTGTATTCTACTATTGTTGTGAGGATACAGACAGATAATGAGCAAGTACCGTACGTATATGCAAAACATAATGAGTTTATGTGTGCCCATGTACATACATATATAACAATGCATCTTGTTCTGTATGATATACTATCTCTAACCTATGTTCAAGTCTAATCACTTGCTTCCTATTCCTATCTTACTGTGAGGTACAAAGTACAAGTACCTATCTGTTCTCTACAGAACATTGCTCTAACTTTGATGGACAGTAAAATCGTATAGGTAATTAAACTTCCGTAGAAAAACCTCTTTTACTCCACAAGCTTTTCTAGAGAGGTTTCCAAAAGCAATTCTTATTATTCTATTTGCCAGCAAATAAACCTATGAGCTTATTTTTCTTTTAAAATATTATAAATCGAACAAATTTTTGTAAACTATGAGAGTACAATTTTCTTAATAGTGCACGTCATTAATGATCTATTGCAGTATTGTTAGCTTATTTAAAAAAAAGATTCATCGTTCGTTTGACACAGGATAATTTTACATACTTATTTTTACTGACAATGAGACATCAGAGACATTTCAGTAAAAATTTTGCATTTTCAATTTTGAAGATAAAAATATTTGTAAATAGTTGTTGAAATTTTCTCATTTAAAACCCGAGTAATTAAGTACCTACCTAGGTATGTCCAAAATATATATTCAATTTTTTGACAAGCTATCAAGTGACAACATGTAATTGCTATTTAATGGACATGCTGCATGCAATTTATTAAATGGGTTAAATTTTCAATTCTGATAGCTACATACATACTGTCCCAACATGGGTGAAAGTTAAGTGGTGAATTTAAGAAAAAATTCTTCGAATGTGGAATGAAATTCCTTTTAAAAAGCCAGATTGTGCAATGCCATGTTTACTGCAGATTAGAGGTATATGGCACATTGGCACAAGTGGGAGCTGAGCTGATAAAGCCCAAATTGTGTATATTTATTTTATTTACCTGCCTGCAATGTAACTAACTGTACTTGCACGTAAAAACGGAAAATAGCTAAACGTTATAAACTCTACGCCTAATCATTTCTGCGTGTGCAGTAAAATTTCTGTTTCTCTAGTAAATCATTCATTCATATCGTTGAGGGTAATGTACTTTTGATTTGGTGATTTCAGGAACTGACAGCATTACATCACGAGAATGTCGTTGCTCTATTCGAGTGCCGCGTAAGTATTTGCTTTTCTCTTATAACCGTAGTGCTTGAGTTGTTTCCTATATTATTATGTATTTCGGCTTTTATTTGTATGAACTATTGAATTTTATTAGTGGTGCATTCAATGTTGAGATCTATTTAGTAGGAATAGGCATACATGTTATGATTATTATGAATATATTTATGTATAACAGATATCATAATATATTCAAATGCATTTGAATTTACATACAAGTAGCTGTGACAAGTATAAATAAAATTATAGGTTGGCTGGCTGACTGGTTGCATTGTATTATATTATATCGGGGCCATAAAACTGGTAGTGCTACATGCAAATAAATTTTATGTGCACGATTTTGTAGGAACATCAAGGCAGCATAGTATTTATTATAATGATAATATTACAATTACAACGTACAAGCAATAGGATGATGATGTTCTGTAGTAGCTGTCTACAAAGCAGTTTTCTGTAGAGCACTTTAGGCACCACATAAACAGATGATAATTCTTCAGGTAATAAAAGAGCAGATTACAAATGCAGACAACTTCTAAGTACACCATTTTGCAAATAGTCTCATTATTTAAGTATTCACATGTTTTATGCGTTATTCTTTACCATATGGTTATACATGTATGCCAAAATCTATTTTTAAAACGTGCAAAAAAGTGTGTGAATGGACTAAAGCCCAACGCAGTAGTGTTTCATTCATATGGCTACAATTTAGATACAGTAATTTGTACATCCAAATTAGTTATTACAGTTTTAATAACTTCTGGTAATTTTCTTGTATTATTCTCAAAAATTAAATCGTAGTTGAATTTTATCCTCCTCGGGAAATATCAAGTAAAAAGGTCCCAGCAGTCTGAGTCTCATATCCTCAGGGTAAGAAACATTATCTCTAAAAAAACAGTTAGACGTAAAAGAAAAGGGGTTTTTTAATAAGAATATAACATTGCAACAATTATTGTTTTTCACTAGAAACTCAAACCAAGTTGGCTACAAGCTATGTACAACGACCTTTCTTTAAGTGCTTTAGGGCCTATGTAGTATTATATAGAAACGTAATTGTAGACATTCATTGACTGTAACCTACTGAGAGAACAAGGTAATAATAATATTATTGTTCAGAAGGGTCGTTATGATTATGATAGGGTTACTAGGGTTAACATATACGTTGATGCGATTAAACTATAGAAAAGTAGAGAACAGGGCGCTAAAAGTGATGTATTTAAACTATTGCGTTTCAAGTTGCTAAATCGAATAAAGTAAACGCATCTGTAAAATCCTAGCCATGTTTACTAATTTATTGTTTATTGTCCAGTTGAAAGCTCAGCAGATCTAGTTCAGTTCGTCAACAAAGTGTGCCTTTGTCCTTTGTATATCACACACACACAACCATTATATTATAGATTAGATATATCATGTAGTGTACACAAAGTATATTTGTTGTGCAGATAGGAGGTTAATTGATTTATAGAATGAAATATGAAAGCAGAATGCAAATATATAGGATATGAGACAGACATGGTAAGTGGAGTGAAATGGCAGCTTGTGAATTAATAATGAGGATCATGTGGCCAACATGCAAGTGACTATTCAATCGGGTCAATTACCCTCTTCCTTCTGTAGTGTTAGTTTCTTAGGCTTTTTTCATACCGTCTGTTGTTACGTCAGTTTGCCATTTTCTTTGCCGTGGCATGCCACCCTTGTAATTCTAATGTAATGCCTAACATAATATCGAAGATGTTCCTCTTCTCCAAAAATCCACACAGCTCATGCATGGATCATGGTTCGTGTTATTCAGTGATGATGATAGGTAACTTCGCTCACTAACTTTTCGTTAAGCTCTAAAGTAAATAAGCAATTCCTGGCGTGAACGTGAACGTTGCATTGGAGATAGCACACGAAAGGAGAGTAAATTGCACGTGCACATCACCTGAAATGGCAGTGCAACGCAAGGTTTCAATCCTGTGTGTTGTCAACCAGAAGCGTTTTGGCCTTTGGTAGTTAGTTAGGCTTGCTGAAGATGAGATTACATTCTATCATTACATTCACAAAGACTTGTCTACATGCAGCTAGTACAGCAGTATAAACCAGCCCAGCCAGACTGAAGACAGACAACCCTTTGTCCATATCTCTAACTAACGACGAATTTATTTCATATCACTTCCTTCTGCTAAGATTTATTTATAGGCCTCATGATTATGATGGGTGATTAGCTAAGTAGCTCTTATATTAAGCCTGTAGATTTAAATAATAATATCCATAATATTACATGCAGGAATTGATGAATTGTTACAATGAATTAATTAATTGAAATATTTGCATTTTTATGAACAGGAGACGCCAACGCACGTCTTTTTGGTCATGGAAGTAAGTAATTCATTTCTACCTTCTCAATAAATTCCCAGCCTACAATGCATTGAAACAGCAAATAGCTTTATTTGGATTTGGATGTACACATTTGTTATTTAACATTCACATCACAGATTTTCATGCTATGCATGTAAATTGTAGACCTGTTCGTTGCTTTTTACTACGACTCAAGTTTGTTTGAATAAATTATACGTAGATTGCAAGCAAAATAGTAAGCTTAATATTTAATTTTATGTATGTACAACATCTCAAAATTAATGAAGAAAAGAGTAATTGATTGCTCTTACTATCTGTGCGCTATAAATAGCTACGTCCGCTTTTCCGACCTATGCTCTATGTAACAGAAACTTTACCTACAAAAAATGTTAATAAAATGACTAACTACTACTAAAAGCGACACGACTGAGGCAGGAGCCTGAGACTGTATTACAATTTCTTTGATAATAAAATAACAGTTTCATAGACAATCAGGGTGTGTCTGTCTATGGAGGGATGTGTGTGTGTATGACCCTCTGATGGAGTTAATTGCTGATGTAGTTGTGGCGGGATCCTTCGCTTTGTCACTCGTCACTCTGTCACAATGCTTTTTCCAAATTCACAGGGGAAGAGCAGAATGTTGTTGTATTTTATATGTTGACACTTCTTTTGAGCTTACCGGTATAGGTGTATTCTGGTGAAAATAATCAGCATATTGTTGATGAAGTTATTACTTGTCTTGTTAACAACTGCATCAGAGATTCCCACCTGTTTTCTCCCAGCCCCCGGGTACAGACCGTTTCAGCAGGGGGGGTGTCGGAATATGGTTGGGGGCGGGGGGGCGGAGTGTGATTTCGCGCGTAAGCGCGAAAAATTTTTGGCTCTTTTTTGG
This sequence comes from Tomocerus nigrus, assembly GCA_019776505.1. NCBI lineage: Eukaryota > Metazoa > Arthropoda > Collembola > Entomobryomorpha > Tomoceridae > Tomocerus > Tomocerus nigrus. Next base: position 37,362 of record JABASI010000098.1, on the reverse strand, counting down.
CTTTTTTTGCCCAGAGTATCTCCACAACGAAGATACGCATTTTTGTGGCGCTTTTTCGGATGGATAAATTATTGGATTTTAATGTTATCATTTTCTTAAATTTCAAATCTTATTCGGAAACATTGTATTGCGGATGAAGTAAAAGTAGCAGTAGTAGTATAATAATAATAATAATAATAATAATAATAATAATAATGTATAAAAATGCCGAGCTCAGCTCTGTATATATAANAAATGCCGAGCTCAGCTCTGTATATAAGAAGAACGTAAGAGCCCTCCGGAAAGGACCGAGGACGAGTCGGTGCAGTGCTCCCACTGTTTTCCAGAGGACTGGCGATTGGTCGGGGTTCTGTCACCGCTTTTTTTGATGCCAGTCTAGCTGGTGCCAGAGCGGTACATCGCAGGGCGCGTGGTGGTGGAAGACGACGCAGTCGGGGTAACGTGCAAGATGTTTGAACGACGGACTGTTTATTTAACTTTTATTTTCTAATTTATTTTGTATTTGTAATAAATGATGACTGATGTAACTAATAAAATGATTAAGATTAAAAAGTAAATAAAATAGTAAATAAAAATGCATAAAAAACAAAATAAAAATGTAAAATATCTGTCTAAATGGCCGGTGGAACCAGCCAGGTAGACCGATTTTTGTGTAAGGCTTCGCCCGACCTCGACTGCCCTGCTCCTGAGTGCCTTCCGGCGCCCAGGTGTACTTTTCCCGTCGACCCGGGTCGTGGCGGCTTCTCCGCTTCCCCCCGTGTCGACGCGGCTTCGCCGCGTCCCCCCCGGGTACGTTATTAACCACCCTAGTAGGTGGGAATCTCTGGTTCTATAATACTTAGTGTATAATTCCGTAAATATCAATGATATCACACATATTTTATTTCTACAAATCTCCTATAGTCTCTAATTTCATAATCGTATTACTAAATAATAAATAATACCGTAATTTAAGCCAAGGCATACAATGGTGTAATAGAAATTTTAGTTCTCGGATAACTGTCGATCTTATTACTCCATTTCCCCCCGGGTCGACGCGGCTTCGCCGCGTCCCCCCCGGGTACGTTATTAACCACCCTAGTAGGTGGGAATCTCTGAACTGCATTAAGGAAGATATACATCTATTCTATAAAAGTTTCAATTTTAAGATGTTTATCTTCCTTTGTCTTTAAGGAGCACATTAACACATTAGAAGGGACAGCTTTTAGTTAACAATATTTTCTTAGAAACGCAGGGAGTAAATTCACAGCGAACGTCTGCAAATATTTTTGCCTTTTTTCTAAAATGTATTGCATTATGGGGCTTCAATTGTTTGGGGCCATGTACATAGGAATTGTTCCCATATATCCTGGATTCTTTTATGCCTTTCTGTCTTGTTTTTTGCACTATGAGAATTAACGTGACAGTTGTTGGCCATTGAACGTTTTTGGGGGGCTGTAGGATGTTGTAATTTTGTAGATAGCATGGTAAGATGTTAAAATCCGATAAGTTTAGTAATAATACTGAAGTATGCCCCATGGGTATAATATCAATATTATATTATTGCTTATTATGACTATATTTTGGTTGTAGTTAGTTTTCGCACCTGTATCTGTAGTGATGCACATTTTTTGTTTGGGCATTATTGCCACTAAAAGCTTCTTGCTCTCCAATCTCCATCCTCCCAATTTCATTTTTATAGATTACATCATCATCGTTTCCATTAATTTTTTCAGTACTGCAACGGAGGGGATCTTGCTGATTACCTCAGCGGTAAGTTTCAAACTAAATTACTCTGACTCTTCCAACTTTATTGGTAACCACAACGTCCCTTATCAACAAATAGGAACGAAATCAGTCGTATTATGTTTATAACGTTGCGTTTTTCATGTCAATATGACAACTGTTGCTAAGGAAATAAAATTCCAATTTTTTCTGAATTTAAATTTGATTCTTAAAAACACAGTACCTACTATGAATAATTGCATACATTTCATTCAACTCGATTATGTGCCCTCAATCACGGAAAAGCACTTCTGGAGATATTTAAAGCGGACTAAAATGGACTTACTTTTAAAAAATTAATTTAAAATGAAGAGGAATTGAAAATTATTTATACATTTCAATGATTGACGTGGGAAACGCTGTTTAGTTTTTGTCCTTGCAAGTCGTTGACTTCAGGTGGGTAGGTAATTACCTAGGCAGGTACTCTACCGCGAGACATGACTATCAATTTGCAATATGTATTTAGGTAGAACAATAACTATAGGTAATAGCTATATTATTATGGTTATGATAGTATCTGTGATGGGAAATGGAAATGTAGGTATTAAATTAGCTGAGGAGGATGAGTCAATAAATAGTTCCTTGTGCTGACCTTTAACGCGAAGTCAAAAAAGTTGCACATAAATAGACGAAATTATTCAAATGTATGATATCTTTGTGAATGAGAGTGAGGGACAAATAGGATTAGAAATTATAAGTAGATATTAGCTCATAGGTGATTGCATGTAATACAGTCCGCTGCTCTGACTCTGACAGATTAGGGAAAAGTGTATGTAAATGTGAATGTTATTTAATAGGGATGGAGTCAATATTATTATTTTGTGTATTTATTATTACACTTGGCGAAGGCCTGGCTTAATAAGTTTGATGAACTTGGATTTGGATATGCACATGTTCCAAGTTTTATGTCGCAGTAGTGTGGTTTTATTAGGGTTCAACATTTGCAAGTGAATTTGAGTACATAGATAGCACGTTGGATTTGCATGGCGTGGCAACGTGATACGTAAAAGTCAGTGGGTCATAATATGAAAGACAAAGACAGGATCTTCTTTTCAAGGTTCTTCATTTCTGATGGGTTGTGTTCATATTCTGTATCATATCATTAAAAAGCTTGAATATAAAAGAGAGTCAAGTGGTGTGGAGTGACTCGAGTACTGGTCTAATAAGCCTCTCTATATACGTATCCCTAAAAGAACTAATAAATGTAGAATGCAATACAGGTCAAAAGTTACGTGTAGTAGAAAATAAATGGTAAATGCGTATGTGTCTGTCTGTACATGATCTAAGCACCAGGCTGCTGCTCATCGTAACGTAAGTAACCATACAAATAGCACTCAAATAATAATATACATAAAATGCAAACGCTAAAGTAGCTCAACTAAAAGGAAAGCTGATTCTCTATTTCTCCTCTCTAACTCTTTGTGCTGCTCAGCTCTGAAAGTAGATTAGGTATATATTTATGCGATGCTGTTCTGTATTATGAATGTGCACGTAGGCACATTTTTATAGCTCCATTAATCTACAACTATTATAATAATATTATACAGCACTCGCTTGTGTGTACTTTAATTGAGCTAGCCATTGGACCTTGACATTAGTAAAGGTGTGAAGTTGTCTTGACTTTTTATTCGACTGATTTCAAATGTGTAAAGCTAGAGACCTAGATAAAACATAATGACGCGTATATGATGCTCATTGGAAATGGTAATACGAGAATACGACACTGATCAGCGCCTCACCCAGCCATTCTGGTTTTGCTGACGCATTTTATCGGGACAACCGTTCATTATGCACGGCAGCATAAAAGGGAAAATAGCAAGTGATGCAATCAGAGGCTAATATGACAAATTATGTTTTTTATTTTTCAGGAAAGGGGACGTTAAGCGAAGATACCATTCGACTCTTCCTTCGACAGTTAGGTTAGTAATCAATCACAATACAGATGCTTGCTACGCAATTATTCCTGATAAATATTATGCACAAGCTTATTTTTATTGTTTTGTCAATATTGTTATTTATCCTATGCGGATTGAGCTCGTATGATGTGATGTGATGACATTTAATGGATGATTAATTTGTTTACTCACTTCAGCTGGAGCGATGCGGGCTTTACACTCCAAAGGTGTTGTTCACCGAGATCTCAAACCACAAAATATTCTTTTGACTTATCACGACCACAAACCCAATCCCTCTCCACAGGAAATCTCTTTGAAAATTGGTACGCTTAAGTAATTTCAATTTCATGCCTACATAAATTAGGCTCTTTTAATGTTTCGAACATTTCATGAATATTGCTTCTTCTTTTAGCTGATTTTGGGTTTGCAAGATTTTTGCAAGATGGAGTTATGGCTGCCACCCTTTGTGGCTCTCCAATGTACATGGTGAGTCTTAAGACTATTAATTGCAATTGTTTCAAGTGTTCGATGAAAATCGTGCATGCATAAACATCCTACAATGTGTAATTGTTTCTTAATTTGTCCTGAATTTAGGCACCTGAAGTGATTATGTCACTCACTTACGATGCCAAGGCTGATTTATGGTCACTGGGTACAATTGTCTATCAATGCCTGACAGGAAAAGCACCATTTAGTGCACAAACTCCGCAGCAACTGAAAAATTTCTACGAGAAGAATATTGTCCTCAATCCAAAGTATGTCTTGTAGCATAAACGCCGAATGTACAATCCATTTATTGCAGATGTCAATATTTATTAATTTTGGTGATTGTGTAGAATTCCCCCGGGCACATCTTCAGAGTTAGCAGATCTGTTGCATAACTTGTTGAAGAGGAATCCAAAGGAAAGGCTTGACTTTGGTGCATTTTTTTCGCATCCATTTTTGGCGACAGCTCCAGTACCTGTGCCCAAAGGGCAAAACTCTCCCGTCGATGAGGAAAGGGCATTGTCTTCCCCGGAGACAGCTGGCTTTGTTGTTGTACCACCTATGCCCAAGTCAAAGCCGATACCAGTACCCGCTAGCAAAAGTGACCCAGATTCACTGAATAACTCGCCCTCTGCAAACAAATCGAATCAGTCCAACCCAAATAATAACAAAGTCTTGACGAAAGCACTTAGCCAGGATTCTTCCTCAGCGCAACCAAAAAATAAATCAAGTATGTTGATTCTTGATAACGCGTTAATGTCTTTTGGGAAATGATTTTAAATGATTGTGAATTAATGTGATGCATCTGCTGATGAACAGATACCTGGTCTCCGGATGTCAGCTCATTGTCACCTCCAAGAGTTCAGTTCACTCCGACACAAAGTACATTGTCACCTACCGCTTCACCACCTCACTATCCATTGGTTCCGTATTGTCAAACTGCCTCTGGTTTAGTTGTAGGTAACCAAACTGGTTCCAACTACTCTCCCAGAAGGTCTAGCGTGGACTCAGCTCCTCATCTTTTTGCTGCTTCGCCTCCAGCCGATCACTTCATCTTTAATTTTGAGCCTCCTCAACTCACGGAGGAAACACTTATGGAGAAAGAACACAATCAAACCTTAGCCAAGCTAAATTTCGTGTTGGCTCTTGTGGATTGCATAATGGAATTGGCTAAAACCAAAGGGGCACCCTTCATTAAAATCCAAGAATCCAACTCCAGTCGGTAATTATCTCAACTCCTATTTCAAATGTGCAGATTTCTTCTGGATTTAGCAATTAAGGCGTTAATTTTGCTTATTTTTCCTCAATTGCAGTGGAAGTGTTACATTGGACGAGTCATTTTTAAAGAAGGGAGATAATGTGGATGGAAAATCCACCCAGTTGGTTTTGTATGTGCGTTCGTTACATTTACTGTCCTCAGCTCTTCGTTTAGCTAAAGATGAGCTGGAAGAAGGACGACTTCATCCTTCAACGGCTGTCAAGCAGGTCAGTAAACTTTAACGTAACAACCGTGCGTTTTGGGAGTGAATAATAAATGAACAACTCGGTTACATCTTATAATTATTACCCTAGGTTGTGACTCAGTTAAATGAGCGATTTAAAGCGAGTTTTACTGCTACAAAGAAGCTTCGTTCTCTGGCCCCTCAAAATGTTCTTATTCAACAACAACATTTGAGTGCGGATAGAATTCTGTACACATACGCAATTGAAATGGTAAGAAGTCATATATTTTTACAGGCCTTTGTGCAGGTGAAAAGTAACAATTTTTTAATATTTTATTAATATTATTTATTAATATTTTAGTGTCAGACGGCAGCTCTGGACGAACTTTTTGGAAATCCTCAAGAGTGTTGCAAAAGATATCAAACTGCACAGATATTGTTGCACAGTTTGTACCAACAGGTATCTTCGGAAAACGAGAAGCAATTATTGTTGAAATGTAAGTTTATTCGAGATACTCAATCATCAGTTTTAATATTTGCTTTCCTGTTTAAATGTTTTTAAGCTCATCATTGTTTAGCTATAGATGATGGGTGTCAAATATTTGAACTATTCATTTAACAAATAAATAATAAAATCTTTTTGTACCTTTTAGATAAAGAGGCAGTGGAAACACGATTATTTTTGATGCAGAAGGCAGGACTAGTGACAGCGTCTTTTGACGACAATTTCCCAGAGAACTGTTCCCCTTGACTCATGGAATGTTTCTTTTTTTGTATCAGACACCTCAAGCATCAATTACTCTCTGATGTGTGCCCATATTGAAATATTTCAGCTTGCAGTGCTTGCTTCTCGTTGCAGGTCGGGCCAGCTCCCCTTTCAGGACTCTGTTCAAGTTGACATTTTTTATGCCTCTCAGTACATTCTTTTCCAACTTTTTAAAATTTTGTTTGATTTTTGAGTCGATTTGAGTGTTGAGCTAACAAGCGAAATTCGGCTAAATGTTGTATACTCAATGCCGTTGTAACCCTTTGAAAAAATCCTCTCCTTAACTCACTTCACGAGCTAAAGATTCTCTCCTGTCTTGGAAGATACAGCTGACGTATTGGAGGATCTGTAAAATTCTCCTCGTCAGTGCTGCGTATCCGAAAATGTTTCGTTTTTGTAGTCTTCCACTGTTAATGTGACTTTAAGGTGGATTACAAAAATGATTTAGCTCGTCTTGATTGCAAATCTCGGGTCAAGACTATCAAACCAGTGGATCTGGGTGGAAATAAATAGGAGTAATGGATTAGTGGAATTCGTACTTTAAGAAATAGGCGAGTGCAATGAAGTGGGAAAGAAAGAGACCCTGTGGAGTGGTCCCCCGTGAGGAATCATGATTTGCCAACGGGCACCAATGCTCTTACTATTATTTAGTGTCAGCCGAACATCATCATTGTGTATACTTACCAATCACAACGAACTTATGGAGATAAGGTCTACTTCTAATAAATGTCTGTCGTTGGGTAGCAGTTAGACTGCTTGATAAGGTTAAGAAAAACTACAAAGCAGAAACGAAGTAATTTTACTTTAAGATATAAAGTTTGCTGTGGGTACTTTTTTGTTATTTGTAATTGTAAGCACGGTTCTTTTATGCCTAATGGAAGACCTCTTTGAGCACAAAAAGGAATGCAGAGATTTTAGTTGTTCTGACGAAAAGGTTAGAGGGGTCACGATTTGAATCTCACTCTCAGCTTTTCTGGCAATCGATGGCTTCTTCATTCTGTATAGTTTCTTATGTCAATTTTTATACGTCTCCTTTGCGCATTGAAGGAGTTTTTTTAATTTCAAAGAGTGCTTTCATCGCAAAATAAAAGTTAGGGGTTAATCGTAAGTGACAACAATGTAAAAGAACAAACAACCACTATGTATTTAGTCAAGGACTTTTGTGGGTGTCCGTTTATTGTACTGATTTTGACGATAATCGTTTTCCGATTTCGATAGGCGTCATAGACGTAGCTAAAAATAATTCTAAGTAATAGCATCACTGATGCTTATCGTTCGTGTTTAAATAGTTGAGTCGTGTAATCCGCCTTACAATTTTACGAGGCAGTTGTTTTTGGTTAATTTTTTGTAAGATAATCTCAGCGTTTTGTTGTGATCATTATTTGCATCTTAAATGTGATAAAACACCCATGCCTGTTGTAATTTACTTAATGAAAGCGAGACATCACTATCCATTTTATGATTAAATGTATTTACAAGTAGGCTATGGACTAGATTAATTAAAGGTGGACTTGAGTAAATCTCGTAGTTAAGATTCATTACCTTATGCTACCATTATTACTATAAGAACTGTTGCTCTAGAGCGTAAACTTATGTAGACTACTATAAACCATACAAATATGTACAGAATAAATACTATATTAGCGTTTGAACGAGGTAAATTAAGTAGCAGTAAGTAATAGTTCATTCTGGTTCGTCCATGTATGCAAATGATAATGTAATTATGGACAAACCCACTTTTTGTTGTTAACACAAACTGTTGTTTTCAGTGGATGCATTACTCATTTATTGTAGAACAACTCATGTATACTACGATGATGTCTACATCAAATAAATAAAACAAAGTCAATATTAATGTGCACTACGTTTGCATCATCTTTTTTATTTCCAATTCCTCAACGATCATAACGTCATTTTACAAACATTCTCATTTAGACTTTTCACTGTTAGGAAAAGTTAATTATCTGCAGCAAAACCCTCGTCTACTTTACCTTGCGATTTTTGTTTCAGTTAGATTCTTTATTCTTATATCGTCCCTGTCATATAAACATTCTCATACATCTTTAAATTGCAATTGACCATCAAATTTTATAGGTCATACCCTAGTCTACATACAACGTGTATAATATTTGACGCAATTTCATACGAGCACACCTAATTAGTTAACTATTTCGGTTTCAAAGCAACTTACATAGTGCTGGAAGTGACTTTACATATTAAATGGTAAAAACTGTAATTAAATTATCCAGGTCTTACAGACATATAACCACTTATACTTATATATAAATAAAATGTAAATTTTAATTGTGTAAATGACAAAATATATAAATTATTAGACTTCGTATCCTAACCATATAGGAATTAAACCATATAGTAGATACAAAGCAAGTCAGAAATTACGTCAGACTTGTAAAAGTCGTAAGTTTTATATGTTAATATAAACTATGGAAAAATGACAACCCTTATTTTACTTATGATGGGTGCCAAAAACCTTAACTCCCTTAATTTTGACGAAGGCGGCGCCGTTTAAAAGTTCTCGTCGCCCTGATTCCGTATCTGCAATAAAAATTTAGTTGCAATTCAAGTTGTTAATAACCACTTATATTAATATAGTTATGAAGTACGTTTCACTGAGTTGTCAATATCTGTAACGCTGTTTACCAACAACTGTATAAAATTAGAAGGAAAGTTCTCAATTAATAAGTACATCAATTATTTATGTTTCTATGTCTAATACAAACCTTTCAGTTCTGTTATTCTGTTTAAATGGTTATATGTATGCAGTAGATGGACACCTCAATCAAATCATAATGTGATGATAATCAAAAAGTCTACTACGCAAGTCATTTCTTTGATTGACCTGATTTAATTTAAAATAAGAAATAAATAGAATAATGCAATCGATGAGTTATTGTAAATTAAATCTCTACTAATATACAGCTACAGCGGGTAGGAGTAAATGTCGATTTCGTTTTCTTTTACAAACATTAGGGTACAAAACAGAAGTTCTAATTGAATTAAATGCACATAATTTGAAAAACAACAAATCTAAAGGAGAATACTACATTATCTATTCAATCCAGTTTTACCCATATTGCTTGAACGAGTAAGCCTCTTATCTTCTTCTTCGTCAGATGTACAATTAGTCTGGACACCACCAACTCCTCTTACTGATGTTGCCCGCATTAGTTCCTGGTCCGGTCCAGGGCGATTTTCATACAAAAATGAGTTCAAAGTCTCCTCATAAATTCGAGCTTCAGGAAATTCAACCTTTGGTCATTAACATCATTTTAGCGTTACGATTTATTCTCAATGGTTGCAGTACCATTATTAAATAGGTACTATAAAAAATTGAATATATTTTACGTATAAATATTATTTATAGCTTTTCCGTTGACATACCTTGGTATGCTTTCTGTCTGTAGCGTACACTATTGAGGTGCAGCAAACCTCAGCAAACTTTTTTGCATTTCCATAAAATCTCCAGCAGCATATTTCCGAAGGCCCTATAGCATCCTTAATGAAATGAATCCTCCCGTTGAAACGGAGAGCAAGGCGGTCAAACATTTCCAGATTTTTCAATAAATTTTCATCTGAAGTACTACAAATAATCCATTGAATTTAGCGATGGAAAAATTCTTTGATATTTTAATTGAATAATTAATTAAGTAAGTTACCTTGTGTAAGAGTACTTATTATTATGGCGATTAATCAATAGTTCTACGACTGGTTTTGTCGCACCAGCTATAAACTGCTTCCTTTCTTCCTCTGAAGTTATAAATGGCACCTGACATATCGGATTCAATATAACATTTCTATTTTCTAGTGCTTTTTCGCACAAAGAGGCGAGATCAGCGATACAGTAAAATTTAGCTTCAGACATTAGTTCCTCAATTTCTTGACTACTTGTAGGCAATCCTACAATTCCATCCCGTAAATGATTTAGTATTGATCCAAAGTGTTTTCCACAACGGTCAATCAATATCCAACCTGAAGATCAGTAAAAAAAATTAATTGTAGGTACATGAATAAAAATGAAATGATCCAGTCAATTATATTTGGCAAACCTTCTGAATCTGTTAGCACTTCCATCCTTCCTGAAAACATTGCTTGAAGCATTGTGTCTGGAATTTTCGTTAGGGTTCCAATCGTCGTGTAGTAAAGCGAGCCCCCAACATTTAATTTGACGTACTGTGAAGGATTCCCCTTTATTACAGTACGTTGGTCACCAGACATGATGTTGGTGTGTTTGTCAATCTATAAAAATAGACAAAGGGTAAATATAGTGTACATGATAAATTGTCAGTTGTATAAAGAGTTTTTTGATAATTTTAATGAATTATCTTCCAGACTTGAAAAATAGACATGCAGCTTTTTCCAAAGTTTAAATAGAGTGAGATTAAGATTTTCAGTGATTTCCTCCTCCTCTAAATAGTCAATAAGGAAACAAGTAGAAGATATATAGAAATAAGAACAAATCAGAAATTCTTTCTATAGTACTCTATAGTATAAAGTAAACCGAGCAAATTTTGTTTTATAGACGGTTAGTAAATATTTTTTTAAAACTAAAGTAAATCTTTAAAAAAAATACTATTCCATTCTACTAAAAAACCTCAAAGCATTTACTTTTACGGTAAACTGCAAAACGAATGGATTATTTCATCCTTACGCTTATTTTGCAGTAGAAATTATTATTTTTATTTTTATTAGGTTTCAAAATTTCGACTATCATCCTTTTACAAGGCCGACACTGTAAACAATATTGGCCATTAACTTTCACGGGTACTTCAGCAAATGCCATTCAGAAACCATAACTATTTCTTTTTTTTTTCTCACTGACTACACAAACAAAAATTGTTGGCAAAAGTATCGTAAAAATGCTGAAACTAGTAGTTGTTACAAATATTTTAAAATCTAACCATGAACTAAGTAAATTGGATCCAAAACAAATTCAGCTTTATTCAAAACGTTATACTCACCTTGTTGCTAATGTTATTCAAAATTAAAATGTATTATTTACATCGTTTGAAAAACCCTATACTAATAAAGAAAAACCAAAGCATCATAAAAAAGTAAATAATAAAAATGGAAAATTATTCAATTCTTGCTAGCATTTGTGAAATTGAAAGCAATTTTGTTTCTAAATTTTGAATTTTTTACTGCAGGTTATCAATGATATTTAGCTTTTGGTTTTACTTAACTAACCGTCTATACCCCCAGCAGGTGTGCAGTTGTCACTTCTTCATTCAATGTGAACTGAAACGTAACTTTACCCATTTATTGGACCACGATTCACAAAATCCAATAACAAATAAGTCATATTCCAGTCAGATGCACTCCACATTGAATTGACTTACAGCTTAACAAGGTAATCCAAAATCCAATCCAAATTCAATAATAATTTTACTCACCTTGATTTTTGTTAATACAGACTGTTTTTCCTAAAATGATCTTCAATTTGAAGGGTTTTTGAAGCAGTTGGCCAGGACCAGAACTGTTTCTTTGATTTATAAATAAACTGATTGATTGATGATGTTTATCTGGGTTGTCGATTGTCGATAATTGATAATTCCTTTATCCACCAAAACCTAAGACGAAAATTTGTTACAGGGCAGGAGTGGGACAAAAACTACTACGTTTTTACTTGGTGTTGTGATGACTACTTGCTTTCTAGGTTTACAACTGGTAAGAAATAAATACGAATTACGTAATTCACTGATTCATAAGGATCCGTCGGATCACCAAATCATCATCAGTACTAAAAAAAGTAACATAGGTAGGTAGTCTAGGTAGTCGGCAGACTTCGTGGTTGGTAATGTTATAATATCTGTAATCTGTATTAGTGTGTATCTGTGGGATTCTTTGCAGGCAGCTGTGTTGTAAAAGCTGTAACTGTAATACCTACTTGTGCTTAGTATATCTCTTCGCAAACAAGGCTCGGATAAACACGCACTTTCCGTTTTCACAAAGCATTGGAAACCCCAATGTGTTTCCATAGATTTTTTGGGGGCTTATTCGTACATGTGGCGAACCGTCGAGTGAAATAAACAAAATAAAAGACATTTTGATGAAAATAGACGTCAAAAAACATGGGTTTTTAATTGAACGAATGTGTAGGTATGTTTTTTTTTAATTCAATCTTTGGAAATACTGACGGTTGCATTTTATGTAGAAAACGAAAACGTTATTATAATCTTTTTGTAATCTTTTTTTCCATCTTACGTTTATTAGCTGAAAGACTAAAAGTTCTCGCATGTCCAGCCCTTGCAGGAAAGATATTTTTTAAACATCATTGTGCGCAATGCATTTCCTAGACTTTGACTACACTGTCATCACAGGCATCAGAACCATCTGCTAATACAAATTCGAGATGCTATATGAATCTGCTCTTCATTGATAACATGATTATTCACCAGTAGTCCTGCACTGTAAACTAACAATCTTTAAACCTGTCCAGACAAAGAGATAGTATCAAAGAATGAGCAGGGAACGACGAATAAATTATAATTTATTATTATTATAATTATGAACATTACACTCAATAACTACTCTACAGACTGTCATTTGTGCAGTTTGAAATACGGAACCAAAAGATTTATAAATAGTTGGGCATTTCATTCATTCGCCGAGCTCTTACTATTTCTCATTTACTTTTTCGATTTTCATGAGGTTTGCATTCATGAATTCCTTATGAATTACCTTCTTGGATTGTTCAGAATCTTAAATAAATGGTTTCTGAATATGAAAATATGGAGTATTTTCGTTTCTTTTCATCATCTTAGTCCCGAAAACAGTGAAGGATTCAAATATCCAGAATTTTCAGAAATGTTGGTAGGAAATGTTTCTAGGAATTAATGCTTGTGCAATTCTCATGAAAATAGAGCAAGTAGTATTTTCTGAGAAATAGGAAAAGTATTTTTACAACATTGTATGGTTCGCTTGATACTATTATAGTGTTCGTGAACTTCGAATACTTATGTTGTAGTTGTAAAGTGAGGATTTGGATTTCTGTTTCCATAATTATAATTAATTTTGAATTCTAGAAACAGTGCCAAACAAATGCGTCGCCGACCCACATTTTTCACATTTAGAAAACTTTTAATGCTCTGTGATCCAAATAACATTTAACATTTTAATATTTAACAGCTCTAGGTAAAATATTCTTTTTTGTTTCTGGACACTAGTCTATACAATACTGTATACGAGTAACATGAATAACAAAATAATAATAATGACTGATTGACGTTTTATTTTGATACTTTAGTTATTTTTATTTATCAACCCACAAGTAACAAATGGCAATAGTAAACATCAATCCACATATAACAAAAACTAGTATCATCCACTGGTATATGATTTAATAAATAATTGGAGCAATAAATAAAGGGTGGGGAGGAATTGGGATATAAGGAGTGATTAGGTTAGAGATATGGCCGAGCTGCTCTTTGTTCGTCTTTGTATTGCATAAGTTTTATGGCTTAGAAATATTCTTCGGGAGCTCCTTGAACTTGAACGATTTGTTGAACCTCAGGAACCATCTACTGGCAAAGGAAGTTGTTTTAAAAATCAACCCTTGATTACAAATATCAATTAAGAGTAGTCGTACTGTCTTTTTATAGACTTACCGGACTTTCAGGGTATGGATAGTAATAAAGAATATCTGGTTTCTCATTCACAGCTCGGGCTTGGCTCACCTACAACACAATAGCGGAAATAGTTAATTGCAATAATCTACCTGGTTTTTATATGATGTTAGAAATATTAAAATGTGAGAAAGTTGTATTTTGTCTGTACTCTTTTTTTGATCACCTTCTCTGAACGAGCGGCAGCAGCCTCTTCCTCTTCCTCCTCCTCTTCTTCATCTTCCTCATCTTCATCTTCATCTTCTTCCTCCTTCTTGGGCTTTGTCTTAGTCTTCCTTTCCTTCTGCTTCTTTTCTGGCTCTTCAGGAGCACTTGACTCAACAGGGGCACTCGGAGAATTTTCTTCAACGATCACAGGAACAACTAAAAAAACGTGAAAAATATTTATAAGTGTAAAGCAGATTTAGCAAGCGCATAATGAGAAAATCTCAAGGGCAAGTCTTTACCGGGGAGACCTGGCTCTTCATTTTGGACTACAGCAATGGCCAATGGTTGCTCAACTTCATTTTGGACAGGGGCAGCTTGGGCTTGGTTATCTTCCACATCACCTCTGGTCTCACTTGATGCAGGATCTTCAGCTACCAATCCTTGTTGACCTAAATGATAATATTAAAAATTAGGTCATCTTTTACTATTAATCATTTTTAAGTCATTAGCTATAAAATTCATACTTGTATAATAGATAGATACCACCACATAGCATATTGGTATTGGTATGAAACCATTAGACTTTTGTGTTATAATTTTTCAGATCTTAATAATATCTCCGTTATTCTTTACAATGAATCAGTAATTGTTAGCGTGCACAAAGCTACATAAGCCTGCTAGAAAAGTTTGTTTTTATTTACTAGTTCACAAGGTTGTCATGACTTGGTTTTGAATAGTTAGTTAAAACCACAGTTAGGTAGCTATCGGTGCATGCTGTAAAGTAGGTTATCGACTATCCTCGTTTTATTTGGTTAGGTTGGTCATCCTCGACGCATTTTCTTAGTAAATACAAATTGTGTGCAATAGAAAAGTAAGTTAAAGTATACACTACTGTTTCTACATAATTCCTATAGTCCGAGTGCAATAAGATATCGAAGACTCCTATAATAATGTGTACTATTTAAAATGATGATATGAAGCAAGTAAATAAGGAGGAGGCTAGTACGAAGAATGAAGGGCTAAGACAGTTAAAACATTTTGTTAGATAAAGGTGAGTCAGAGCTATTGGAGCACTAATACTACTTTACGTAATGAGCCAAGCACACCTGAGCTCTGTAATCATAATAAATAAACTTGCTTCTCTAGAAAAGTTCAAGTTTTTGTAACCCGACGGAGCGGTTTGTTTCGTGTAAGCAAAGTGTGGCAAGTGGCCTAGCTTTCTTGTCATTGTGAGGATAAAACGGTAGTGAAGGAGTCGAGCATCTGTTAGTGCTGTTAGATAACAGGCTGACGTATCAGAAAGAAATGAGAGAGGAGGTAGCAGCATTCATTTGGAAGAATGAGGAATTCGACTGAAAGATGTACAGATGCTCCTTAGCTGACTGATAATGGAAATATCCACATTGGCGCAATTACAAGGGCTAGACAGATACAGGCAGCAGGCCCGGTATGCATCTAGTGGTCTGGTCATTGCAGATTGCAGTATCTATTCCACACTGACCTACAATTCTCAGATCTGAAAGCATGCAGACTAGCTCTTGACAAAAAATAACAGTGCTATGTGGCACTACAAATCTAGCCGTCCTAAATTGCGACGAAATTTTTAGTTCACACCGGTCACTGATTTTAATGCGGAAAAACAGCTTTCTTACATAGTATAGTACATTATAGGTCATACAGTACAAAATTGTGTGTAAATAAACCTAATCCACTTAATTAATGGCGAATTCTAAAAAGATTACGTACTTTGGTCATCGCGCTCCTCATCTTCACCACTCTCTTCGTCTTCGTCGTCGTTTTCGTCATCTCCTTTATCCTTGCCCTCGGTATCTTCTTCGGATTCCTTTTCGTCGGATGCCTTTTCGTCAGATTTTGGAGATCCATCGAATCCCAGTCCAAGATCTTCAGCCTCGTCATCCTCTACGCCTCCCTCGCCAAGTTGAGGCACAGGCTTTCCAGGCACAACCTTCTTCTTGTTCTTAGACTTGGTTGAAGGCTGGTTTCTTGAAGCCGCGGCGGCTTCTTCTTCGTCTTCCTCCTCCTCTTCATCTTCCTCGTCATCGTCATCTGCATCGCCGTCGTCATCTGCCTCTTCATCGTCTTCGTCGATTTGACGCCCGTCTCTTACAGCCTCTGGGGCATCTACAAATTATTCAAAACACAAATCAATTAGCGTTATGCAATGATTGGACAGATAGTAATAAATAGTTGTGTAATGCGTGCGTGTGTGTGATTTACCGTCTGCAGTTGGAATGATTGTTGTTCCTTCCGGCAAATCAGCATTTTCAACGACTTCGACAACTTCTACGACAGGAACGGTTTCAGGGGCAGAAGCAACTTCTGCAACTTGTGGAATAACAGTTTCAACGACAGGAACGGGTGGACTATCCTCAGAAGCGACAGAGACTGCAACAGGTTCTACGGCTGCCACCTGAGCAACTGGTAGTTGCTCTTCTACAGGGGCTCCATGGGCCACAGCCACGAGCACTGACAATAGAACTATCTGTAAACGCATCTTCCTGTGGAACACAAAACATGATTTATCATCTTTATTTACTAATTGACGTCATCGTCGGAAAAGGAAGAGAGCCAGAAAAAGAAGTGGAGATAGAGACAGAGAGGTTAATGAATGCTGAGATGACTTTGTCGGTAAACTTTAAAAAAAGATTCTTTAAAAATGTACTTGGTCACTGACTCTTGGGATTATCTGCAATTTAGCAATTCATAAGACTAGAAGACCAGTTTCATTCTTTCACTAATGCTCTGTTGAATTCAAAGCGTCTACACACATGCACAATGTACAGTAAAGACAGGTTGATTCACAAATAATTGTTTATCTAAAAAATATTTTTTTGATTAAAATGGCTAGAAGAGAGAAAGAAAAATTTCTAAAGTGCAAAGGATGTTTAGGGAAAGAGAGTTGCTGGTGTTGAAACTAGAAAAGTATGAGTCTACGTGGAATTGCATACAGGGAAATGCAACTAGAAAGAATCTAGCTTGATTCTCTCGTTCTGCTTAGTTTTGCACTTCTTTTTCTCCTGTCTCTTGTGCTGTGCTAAGGATATATACTGTTCCACACGAGCATAACGTAGTGAATTGCAAAGTTTGTTAAGGGATTACATCAACAGAGAGGATCAACTTGTTTTCAAAGAGTGAACGACTGCACCAA
The DNA here is from genome assembly GCA_019776505.1 of Tomocerus nigrus. Lineage (NCBI taxonomy): Eukaryota > Metazoa > Arthropoda > Collembola > Entomobryomorpha > Tomoceridae > Tomocerus > Tomocerus nigrus. The sequence goes on along the minus strand of JABASI010000098.1, from coordinate 20,050 downwards.
GGCAATGCATTACAAGTTTTCAAGTTCTTTAGCTGAGCTTAGCGTTGCTCGATGCTCCTGCGATAGATAATCTTGCTAATATGTAAGTAGTAGTCGTAGATTACATTCTACATCTAATTATTTTTTGTTTGTAAAATGTTGGCAGTAGTGAATTGTAGGCAAGGCACTTATTCCTTTGGTTGAAGCACTACTCGACTCTGCTCGGGTGTGTATACATTATTACGTATTGTCTGTGCTAGGAACGAGGATATTCTTTACTGTTGTGTCCCATAGTCTCGTCTCATCTTAAAAGGTCAGGGTAAATGGTGGCAGCTGGCAATGTAGGAAGAACTCTACCACATTCAAAACCGGTCGCTCCGGTTTAATATTATAATATTCTCACTAATACCAATGAATTCGATACGGGTCATTCAACTCAAACAGAGCTCTTCCGTCACTCAGTCAAATCCAACCCACAATAATAACTACATAATATTCAATTATAATATAAGACTGACTATCTCATTATCACGAAATCTCTCTCATTCACCAAGATTATCATTTTTTTTTACTTCTGTCATTGAATGAAAATATTATATGCCTCAATTTGTCAACAAAAAAATGAGTGATTATGGAAATTTTCATTCACCTGCTTCTTAAAGTAACTCCTCTCACTGCCAATGAAATGGCAAAAATTATTATTTCCCTTGATTAGTAAAGAATTAGTCAAAATGAGAGTTTCTGCTATTAAAGACTCTGTGATTTCACTTGCATGGCTTGATTTGTTTTGGAGCTAGAGCCGGAGCAGATATTTTTTAGGTATAGTACGCCGAGACGTTAATTACATCAATTCCGTGGGGAATTCAGCGACTGTAAATTACTCTTCTGTATTGATTCACTTCGGCGTTTGGAGAGGAAACTCAAACTGAACAAGAAAAGTTGAGAGCTGAGACTGCAGATAGAGATCTGTAGTTGAAATGATTCGCAGCCGCAACCAAAACCAACGAATGGGACAGAAACTGAAATCGGAGAAATGGGGAGATCACAACTAACCAACTTTTTCGTTGGAGCAGGTCAACTGAATTAACGTGCAGTGGAAGTAGAGAACGGTATATACTGACTAACAATAAGTACATATAGAATGTCGAAGACTGTCGAATCGTCGTGCGGGTAGAGAAATGAACTTGTCGCTCCTCCTCGACATTCGGTTTAAAATATTTGTGCAGTGATTGGGTGTACTTTTAGAAGGATAGGACAAGGCTGAAGAAATATGGTGAAATATGGCAAATGAAATAAATGAAAATGTGTAGAATTATTATGTTTACCTTTAGGATGCTCCAATGCAAACACAAAGTACAAACAAGTGATCGTGGCCAAGCTCAAAGAGCAACTAAGAGCTAAGAGTCTTCGTACTAAGGTTTTTAAGATGTAGTTTGTTGACCCTGGTTGATCAGGTTTCTGGCCTTTTACCCGGACACAGCCCCCTTGCCCCTCCAGATCTGGGACCCCATGACACACTAACTAACACTTAGACATCCTTAAAACTGGTCTCCCTCACTCCGCTCTACTCTTCACAACAATACAGCACTCGCCTGCGTGCTCATTGTTGTCGCATTTTATTTTCATCAGTTGCTCTTTCCACTTACGTGCCCGACCATCCTCTCTCCATCAAAACTACTGCAGCCTCCACCAATCCCCCCATATACACAGCACATTTATTATCTACGTCCAAATCACTCATACACACTCACTGTCTCCTCATCGATCTAAGTCGCTCGCAATTTGCGTTTCGCCTTCTGCTACACATAAACTACCTCGTCGTAGGTAGGTACTTTAAACTCCCCAACTATGTACTAGAATATCTGCTGATATTATTATAGGGATCAAGTAGTATCTGCTCATAGAGTTCGTACTACACCACAGAAGTGAGTACATGATGTCAGAAGTAGTTTAGAGGAGCCCCAGTCCGCCACATACAACTGACACACTTATTTTCATTTACTACGGCCCTAACAACTACATTCGCCAGTTATTCAAGTACCTTACGTATTTAACGCACAGAGTATTACACTTGCTACATCTACTACTTCACGTTTAAATGGACACAAAAAATTGCATAACCATTTCTGGTCTCATCACTAATTACGTAGGTACTACTAATTGTATCCCAATCTTTACTCCTCACCTCGTTCAACGAATACAGAACACACTGATTTGATACGCTGATTATCTTTTGAGAAGCAACATCCAATGCCGCTTTTATGCGAGCAATGAAACTTCCCAATTTAATGGAGAATACTGCACCATTTTTTTTATATTCCATCAGAAAATAAATGTTCCTCCTATGTGACCGAAATGAAGTTTAAGCACCTGCACATGCTGGAACTTCATACACTGAAATCCTAGCACCTGCTGGAACTTCATACACTGAACTCCCAGCTCCTGCTGGAACTTCATACACTGAACTCCCGGCTCCTGCTGGAACTTGATGGATTTAGGTTGGGTTAGGTTAGGTTAGGTTAGGTTAACTTCATAAAGTGCTGGGAGTTCAGTGTATGAAGTTCCAGCACGTGCAGGTGCTGAAACTTCATTCCGGTTCCTATGTGGACAGTATTTTTAATATTTTTAAACTAGAATATGTACAATCCGACCAGGCATATTTGTGAAAATAATCTTTTATGTAATTCGGGAAATACTATTGAAACAAGATAATTCCACTTCCAACTATAATGCCATGCATTCTAAACCTTTACAATATGTATACTATAATCCGATTAGATAACTGGATTCCACTTTTCATTGTCGAATAGTTGAGAGTTGAGACCGAGGCGTGTGCTATTTATTTTGTCAAATTACTTTTGGAGCATATAATAGTTTTGTCAAAGGAACTGATTTTAGCCTCTAGACTCAGTTTTTTTTGAGAATGCATGTTAACCGGTTAAACGGTTGAGTGAATATTTCTAGCAGATACTGGAAAACACTGGGCTACGGAGCTAGAAAGTTTGGGAGAATTTGCTTTGGATGTACGATTTGACGTATTTCTAAGAACACAATTTTCAGGTGGCCTATGGCGTCACCAGTTCACGCTGTTTCTCTCCACACGACAAATAACTACAAGTTTATAGGTATATCTTCTTCCAATAAATTTCTTCCCAGGTTGTATTTAACTCCTAACCTACTACTAAACTAATATTACGCATTTTTGTCGCTTTTCAATTAATTACACACAACTTTTGCAAGTCTGAAGAGGGCTCATTCATTGGATTCTCACTCAGTATATACTCGCATCAATGGACGAAACCCTTGTTCATATTTTATTTATTAGATTCGATGTATCTTGTTTTACATCATGATATGACCTAATTTTATTCAAATGAAATTTAGATGCTTGAGCATTGCTTTGTTATCACTTAACTGTTATTTTCCTTATTTCTATTGACCAATTAAATGCTAGCCCCAGTCTTACAATGTGAAATATCACAGTATAGTCTAGGGAATAGCGTTCTGTAGGGACCTTCATGAATCTAAATAAGTAAGCTACATAATAATGTAAAGATACGTTCTGGTTACAGTACAGATATATAATATTATTTGCTTGTTAAAGATACCTAGGTAGGTATATTTATCCATAAATTGCATCAGTAAGCATCGTGCATCGGTAGCATCTTTTATGGACGTAATAAGCAAGATGTTGTTCTTCAATTATTCGGTACTTCAGATTATGCTTTCTGCATAGAGGATTGTTTACGCTCTAAAGAGCTATGAAGTGTAGTAGCAACCTATCAGTACATTCTAGATTTAGATTTTCTACAATAATATGCAGGAGGCTGAAGTCTAGACCCTAGACCCAATATTGCACAGAAGTAATAATATGAAGTATGAACTTTTGCAATCATGTAATATGCTGCTCTGTTGTTCAAACCAGATCTACATTTAATCAATGACGTGTACGTCATGTTCACACTAGCTATAAAAATATTTACAAGGTATAATTACTTCTATATTACTAATTATTGTGCTAGTAAGTATCAAGCTATTGAAATGATAATTTCTTCTAATTAAAGCTACCTGCATATTTATTTGAGCTTACATATTATTTTGCTGTTTTCTTTTGCATTACATTTTGATTGAAAATAACTACTACGAATAGATTTTGAGGATAAAAATGGAACGAGGATGCAAATTCTAAGCAGCTTTACTTCACATGGTAATAGCTACCAATGGAACACCTTTTCTAAGATTAATTTTCAAATTCTTGTGATTTTTTACTACGGATCATTGAGTATTTATCATATTATTTTATTTCCTTTACTCTGAGAAGTTAGTAAACTATTTAGTATGCTTTCTATGAATAACTAATAAAATAAGTAATTAACATCTCCAACGTTTAGGATGTAATGCTGTTTTAATTCAGTTACCATAATGTTAGTCATTCGCATAAATAATATACAATAAAAATGGTAATAGAAATTAATTTAGGATAATTCAATGCTTTCCTGTTTTTGAATGGATTCAGAGGCGCCGTTTTTAGAAAGCTCCGTACGACTAATTTTGGTGCTAGTGCCATCCGTCGAGCGATCTTGGAAATTGGGAGATCTGGTAAACCGGGCAATCGGTCCAAATATTGCTGTATTGCAAAGGGTCATAAAACCTGCGCATTATTTAGCAAGGACGCCAAGCGTTTAAAAATGGGAAATTGTGTTATAATATAATTCTACCTTTCAACGAGGGATATTTTTGCTCTAACGCCCGAACGGTTTCTTTTTTGCAAACAAATATGACAAATATAGCGATAGCTTGAAAAATGTTGGCCATATCCAAAAGGGCCCAGTACCACCGCCCAGCGCCCACTACAGAACACTTTGAATTGGTGCTTACAAACCAGTAAACGATTTCTGAGCTCCAAGTTAATCCCGCCACGACAAATAACTTCAAAAACAGTCTGCAGCTGCGTATGAAACTTTACAGTATAAGCAACACTTTCTTAACTCTTTGTAGAAACGTGAAAGATGTATTTTCTTTTTCGTTAATTAACAGAATTGCACTTACGACTGTCTCTGCCTTTTAGAACTTGTTTCTGACACTCGTCGACTCGTTTTGTACAGAGTGAACATCCTGACCGTGGTCGTGAGATAAAAAAGCAGATTCGTCACCAGCAAGAATACCAAAGGTCCGTACAAATAAGGAAGTCCTGCGTTGGGAGATAAGAAGCAAGAACCACCATCTCCATATCCCGGATATATTATGTCTATTGTGCTCGGATGGGGAATAGTTTTATTTTTTCCACACTTGGTCACAGTTACAGGACTCCTGTACAAAAATTTAATTTCGTGAACTTAGGTATTTATTCTTAATAGTTAGTAAAAGTAGACAAATATAAATAAAGCGATCTTACTTGTAACTAAAATGAAGACTCAGTGAGACTGATATCATCAAAACTGGGATCAGAAATGCAAAGGCACAATACCACAGAAATCTTCGAAACTCTTGTTTGCTTTCAGTTGCAGGTGTTAGTACTCTGAATGTCCACCAAAGATCAAAGTTGATCACAGAAAGCCAAGAGAAAGCACAGAATGCCAAAAAATGTGTCATGACCCCTTTTAATTGAACAGATAATTTTAATGTCATAGAAATTACTATGTGAATAAATGTAATTAATAATTGTGATGGTTTACCCATAAAAACACATATCCCGTGTGTGAAATGAAAGGAATTATTTTTTTGCAAGAAAAGAACTATAAGACACAGGTACAGGAAAAATAGACTCATGACGTAACACAATATTGTCCACGAATGTATGTTCTGCTTCTCCCACAAAAGAAACTTGACAATCGCGGTTGCCAGTAAAAACAGCATGGCAATTATGAAGCAAAATGTGTACAGATAGGTATAAATTTCTGAACCCTGTAAAAACCATATTCAATGTATTAATAGCAACAAAATAATAATAATAATAATAATAATATATGCAATTACTTTTAGTGGCACAGTAGTTTGTGTTTTTTAGAAAATGAATTCCCCTTGGGGGAATAGCAACATTTTACAGTAAAGCGTTTTGAACTTACTGATTTATTTGTATCGCAATGTGTATAACTCTCATTTTTTACTGAATGGACGGATTCTTCCATTTCGGGAGATTCTGATACACACAAAAATAAGACACCGTCCGCTACCGCCTCCGTTGCACTACATTCAGCTTTCAAATCCATTTTCCTTTCAACTCGATCCATGCAGTAATCATTCGAATCAGATAGATTCCTCCAAGACTGAATTTCCACATCATAATATCTAAACAGTTTCCCATTTCTCCCAATCCTAACGAAAAAGCAATAATTCTATGTATAATTTAATTAGACACTGGCAATTTGCACAGAGCTGTGTTGTGATAACATCGTATTTAGCGTACGATTTTCGTAAGCTGTGTCCCTCTGGCCACTTGATGTTCTTGGCAACCGGTTTCGACATCGACCCGCAATTAGGCCATTCTGTGATATAATTAACTCTTAATTCCTTTTTCTGTATTTTTGGCAAATTTGAGCGTTGATCTTCACCGTCAGGCTTGCATGAGACTGAGAACTGATCACCACTTTCAAATATTACGTGCTCATGGGGTGGGCAACATTTTCGCATGCAAGGCTGATTTTCCGTACAGCAAATCCCAAAATGTGCAATTTTATTGCTGAACCTTTAAATGAATTATGATCATCTTTATGATTAGAAATATCTCTAACGGCACTCATCAAATCTAAAAATATTATTAATCGACAGAGGTACTTTTTAATGCAGTAATTATTTTCCGGATATGATTCGTATGTAACAGTGGAGTCAAAATCTGTAACTTCGATTGTTCCATTTCCCAAAGTAAAGGTACTGTCATCGTTCAAATCGGGTAAAATCCATTTGTCAGATGTTTTATTATATTTAGCCTTTGTTATATCTAAATTAACTTTTCGTTCCAACTCCTTACATGTAGGTACACCCTTTTCCAATCTGTAACATCCATTCATTAATCAGCAAATAAAACAGACGTAGCATGCATTTTTAGATTAGACTTTGAAGACACGATTTGGTGTATAACTGGCAGAACCAGGATTTGGATAAGTTCAGGGCGCATCAGGCGCATGCAGTCTACCGATTGAAAAAAACTGTTTGGTAAATTAATTTTAACGTTAGAAGTCCATTTTCGGGCAAAATGGTTCGTATTAATCACGAAATCTCTGACATACAGAGCTATCGATTTTTGAATTCTTTGTATCTTACATTTAATAAATCTTGTAAACTTATACGAACATTCAACTGATTTTTAGAATCTAAAATATGGCTCAAAACAGTTCTAGAAAAAAGAAGCCCATGAGTTTGCAAGTCTCACATTACCTCAATTATATCCAATAAAACATTATCTTACCCTTTGGTCGACGGTCGACTAGCCAGTTAGCCAGCCACAAAATCAGAATCATGGTTAATATGATTAGACTTAATTGCTAGCCATAATTACTAATTACTGATTTGTTATCATATCCTATCCTCGTCCTTTTGTGACTGTCGATTTAATTCTGCAGTTTATATAAATGAATTGTTCAGACGTCAGACATACCTGTACGAAATAGATTTCGAGGGGAAATCGAAATCAATCCAGCTATCTTGCTTTTCACAGTCATCATTGCAGCAATGTTTCAAAATAAAATTGTCATTGCTATTTTCTGCCAAACAGTTTGGTGCCTGGAACAGAGCTATTAATAATGCTATTATTACTGGTAGAAAATAAAATAAAAAAGACTGGCATGGCATTTTGGGCCACGTTTACACGGAACTGAATTTTTGAATTTGATTAACAGTTGCAATTTCACTGGATAGAATAGAAATATGTGACAGTACCCTACTAGATTAGAGTATTGTGCAATAATTCATGACTTTTGTCCATAAATGGCACATTTCTAAGATTTATTTTTAATGGCTAATGCTCAGCCCGTTTCGACACATCGAAAGATTGATGGTGATTGATGTTAGTTAACATTAGATTTATCAAAGCTCATACATGACCACATATTACCAGTAGATATGTATTGTTTTTTATCAGATTTCTCAGTAAATCAAGGAAAGTACTGTGCGTTTTTACAAGGAACAAATATGAGTGTTAACCGACATGAACCTACTACGAATGCATAATTTATTCACAGTAAGTACCCGAGAACACTTGAAAACCTTTTTCATTGATATAAATCAGGAAACTTAATCGTATATTGGTTGGCCTTTCATAATGTCTCTGCATACAACACAACACCATAAATAGGTATATGAACTACCTAGGAAATTATGCGATTTTCCTTCCTCTCCTCTCGGCCATTGCAACAACCTTTGGCTTAAAGTAACAACATTAGTAGCTAACATTGCATTTCTCTCATGTTAACACTTAAAAATATAAAATAGTAGTACATTTGTAGTGCCATATATTGCACTCATGAATATTGATGTGTATCTAGAGGTATGGCCGTAACATTGTGCTGCCTTGCAATTAGTATACGTTGGATGGATTTTCTAGAGTAGTAATAATAGAAAATCAACATCCTGTTGACAAGCGGATACGTATGGTATAGTGTGCATGCTAACATATATGAAAATGAGAGAAACGGGTCAAGAAAATGCTATTAGCATTTACACGTAAGAATTGTTTTGCAGAAAAAATTTCGCTGAATATTTATTAGGTTTTTGTGTAAACATCAAAACTTGTGCAATGAATAAAGAATACTGACTATGTATGAGTACGAACGACAACGTTTTATGTCTAATTAAAATATGACTTAGGTACTAAAACTATCTTTTAAACGCAGGAATGAGGAACAATATAATTTCACTGTGTATTTAATAGTAATAGTAATAACATTTTGGGATTATTAATATTGTAATATGCATGGGTGCGACTTATACTATTTGCTTAGTTACAGAAACATTGCATTACACGAGGGAGGCAGTTTTACTGAAATAAAACCTCATAGTATGTGCGTCTTAAAATAATTCATGTCGGATAGACAATAGTTAGTAAATGAAGATATTTTTGACTAATTCTCAGGACTTACAATATAAAATATGTACATAGGTAATACCAGTAAAAACTTTACAAAATTATACACAATAAATAGATACATGTGGGCAATAAAGTTGAAAGGTAGGATTACACACATCAGAAAATACATTTAGTAAGAATTGCTTGGAAAGATTAGCTCAGCTCGAAATTTCCAGGTTCTACCACAGAAAACGTTGTAGATGCTGAGCAGTCACTGACTTTTCTAGAACCCAAATGTTTTTCGAAAATCGAAGTGGTTGTGAGATTGTGACTGGCAGTTCGGCGTCCTTCTAGAGATCGCCTCGGACGACCACAGAAACCAAACAACTTACGCATTCCGTGAATAAAAGGAAGTGATACTGTGCAAAAGGCTATGAAAAAGCAGTACGAAGCCTTTTTAACGACAGAATAATTTTCAGTAGCATCCTTGTCTGCCAAAAATAAATAAAATTGCAACGTAAACAGAAAAAGCAGGTATTAAACTCTGATGCTCCTTTTAGTATAAGTACGCCAAACTGTAGCTAAGGTTGTTGTACTTTTATATGGCCACAGAATAAAATTCACATTTTTCATTTGACATTACCTCGTTTCTCCTGCAGAAAAAGCGAAAGCCTTTTAAATTGACCTTCAAGCTGCTTACACGTGTTAGGTTTGCATGTAAAGATTATGAATATAGCTACTCCTTGGAGTGCGTTTAAGAGATCAGTGGTAATAAAAAAATTCTTGATAATGTGACTTTGTTCAGGCTTGAATACAACGGTAGCCCACGATATAACTTCAAAAATCCAAAGGACACCCATCACCACAAACAACTTCATAAATAAAACAAATCTAGAAAATAGAATTGTAACAATTACATTTCCGTTTATTTGTTTGTGAATGCTTTTGGTAAATGAAAGGAGTAGGCCAATAGGAGTCACCTTTTCTTCTCTTGTTTTGAGCTTTGACGAGTTGCAAACTTTGTGTCTCTCTGCAGTTTATGCAAAGAATAAATAGTGCTCAGAAAAAACATGCAGTTAATGCAAAGGAGGAATCCCACTGGGCCATAGAAATAAGGCAATTGTTCCTCCTTCGCAAAAAGATAACAATTTCGCTCTCCAAATCTTGGTCTAATCACACTTGTGTTGCTATCATTTCTAGAATTATTAGAATTACAAAGGGATTAGAATCAATAAAAATATTAGAAACGGGAAGAATGTACAAGTGACATGTTTGATGAAATGAAGTAATACTTAAGTGAAAGATACCGAAAAATGTAATCCAATGACAATCCTGTTCCTGCGATGGCGCTTGGAAATCCAACAGAAAATAAACTAAAAAAGAAAAATCGCTTCTTTTCACCTGTCTTTGTACTTGCTCTTAAAGGTCGACAGCCACTAGGAGACGATAAAAACATTTTACAATTATTTTTTAATCAGTATTAATGTAGTTTTAACACAATTAGATCTATTCCATTTATTCTTAGGACTGGAAACAAAACTTAGACTAAAAATTAGACTAAAAACAAGTTATAATATTGTCAAAGTTTGCAAAATTGTATTTAGCTTGCTATAATTTTTATGTAATACCTTGTCAAGGTATGAAGAGAGGATATTGGTTGAAAAGTTTATTAAAAATTGAACTGTTTGATTATTGGCCCTAGTAGTGTTATCATCAATAATTTTAGTATTTTCAACATTTTAAATAATGTGATAAATATTGTTTTGTTAGAGAACTATGGCAGGTGTGATAACCTAATCACATATTTACATGTTCTCAGTCCTCATCATTCATTACTTATTCATTTGGGCTTTCTCGAATTTATCATTCCAATGTTGAATGAAAATTTTATCCTTTTGTAATTTTCAGGCCAATGTAAAATGTCTAAACTTATGAAAAATGATCTAAATATTTAACTCTCAATTCTTTAAGTCATTTTTGCAGCTGCGGCATTACCTAATCTACATTACCTACAAAATACACGGCATCCTCACTTGAGATACTTGAGGGTGGACAATTTCGAATGATGGGACCTATGACTTTTTGTGGCCAAGATAATTATACGAATGTAATGTAACCGTATTGAGAAGTGGGAGAAGATAAGCAAGTGAGGGAGTTTGGAAATTAAAATTTCACTTTTTTACCACTGGTAACACCACGGCAGGTAACTGAAAGTCAGAGTTGCATACTGCTAATACTACCTGGCGACAAAATCGTCTTTTCTGTCGCCAGTGGAAAAAAGTGAAATTTTAATTTTCAAACTCCCGCAAGGACTAACCTTTTCCCACTTCTTCATGGTTACAGTCGAAATATCTTGGTTTGTGGCCTAGTATTATTGACCAAAGAGTGGCCGGTGAATGCAAAAGGAATAAGGTAAAAATTGAACTCTATTGTTGTAAACCCTGAATGTCAAAAAATCAATTCAATGTTCTAAATTACCTGAACGTCCAAAATAAATCGAAATTCATTGAAGTCAACCAGAAGAAAGCCGATAAGAAAGAGAATAATATCGCAGAGCCTTAAAGACAAAAGTAAAATCTTAGTTGGCAGAAATGCATATTAGAGTTCGCGACATTAATTTTCAGGAAAATAAGTAATCATACCCATAAGTTCACACCAAATTGTAGACGTTTCTTGAATGGAGTCCGAAAACAACTGGACCACAGACAGACAGGTAAAAGCAAAAAATAAGGAAATGACGTACGAGAACTGAAGCCACCCATGTATGTTTTGATATTCCCATAAAATTAGGTAGACCAGCGAGGTGAGCATTAGAAAAAACGCAGATACCAATGCCACAGATGCATACAATCTCAATCGCCAAGTCTAAAAATCAGATGTATTATTAGAACTTAGAACCACGAAATTGCTTAAGTTCGTAAAGATCCAACTTATTTTTGAAAGTGAATAGCTACTTCGGGCTCTGAATGATCCGGAATGTCAGGGTAGCAAAGAACAGCGATTTGATCCAATTCGTGGCCGCTATAATGAGCTAATTCAAATGCTTCTGGAAACAATAAATCGGGGTCAATCGGAAGATAATTGGAGTTTGAATTGGACAAATAACCATTTCCATCAAGGCAAAATCGGTCCGATTCGAAAAATGTTGGCTTTCCACCCGAATAAATGACTAACGTCCCATTCAGCATCAAGAACATCCTGTAAGATAATTAAATGTCATTTAAAAACCAAACAAATGTACGTGTTGATACTACATAGTTCAAGATTTGAAAAAAGGAGGCTCCTGGTTTTATATGTACCTACATATAATTCAGTGTACTATGATACATACGTATAAATGATAACTATAAATTAATAAAAATTGATTAATTAGTAATATTATTTAAACAACTTAGCTACCTTTCCGAGGGGTCGTCCCTCGCTAAAATTTCATACATAGATTCACATTTAGGCAGTCCAATTTTATAACGATTGGTGGTGTTGGGATAATCTGCTAACTCCTCAAATGGTTTCTTGTAGAAGTGAGGTCTCCATTTGGTACTGCTTGGTGTGCACGTCGAGTTTACAATCACACTATTTTCTTGACAACATTTTCTAACACAAGGCTCCTTTTCATCGCATGACGGCCTACACAAAACTGCAATAAAAGCTGAACTGGTTCTGAAAAGAAAATTTCCATCAATTTATATGAAAGAATTTATAATTTCCCCAGAGGCTAATCAGTACACATTGATATTGATTGATAGACTACATTTTTAATTAAAACAAGCAATTAAAATAATATTTGACAGATATTCTATTGCACATTTAAATTGTAGGTACGATTTGTTCATGTAAGCGACAAATGAAAAAGCAATCACAGAAATAAGCTGATTAGGCGTCATTTTAAAATAGTTGTATCAATAATAATGGCTGACATACTGATCAATACAAAAGTGTTCATATGGTATTTGGTTCAGGTAGCCAGTTTCGTCCGCCCAAATTAAAAAGCCGTCAGTGGTAAGGGCAACAGCTTGTTCCAAATTCCCAGATGTGTCGTTTTCATTTTGTTTTACCATTAACATATCTTTGTGTATAATCTTTTCCATTCTCTCCGATGAACAGTTGGGTTTTGTCACCTTCAATCTGAAATTTAACGTACATAGGTATCTTAATAAATTATCAAATATGGAGCTAAAGTTTTCTATTCCATCTCTACTCTGGTCTAATTTAACTAAATATTAATTAAATGTCCGTTTTATTATGTACGTAAATGTATTCTGTTGAAAAAAACTAAACGTTTATGTTTAATATAGTTTATCGCGCATACCGGGTATATTAAAATCCCACATAGCAATTCATGAGTACAATAAGGTTGGTTTACTGTATAGTAAACACATCACATAAACGGGAGAAAGATAACTGAAAAAATACTACATTGAAAATTTGAAATAAAAATTACATATGAAGTCGGACACAATTAAAAAAAATCATTTCCGTTGAGTCAAAATCGTGGATCAACACTTTTGCAAACTGTTCAAATGAAAAGTGGTAATTTTATAAATAAATAAATAATAAACTACCTAAATTATTAAAGATAAATAATTAAACATTAGATAGAACAATCGAGATCAAAGTCGAACGAGATATGTGATTAATCTTTTGTGGATTCTGCTTTTTAATATTCAGTTGAGTAATATTTGAGTTGTTGTTATTTAGCCATAATATTATTACATATTATTATTTAGTTAGTTATTATCCCCCCTCCCCTCCGTTTGAAGTAGGAATTTTTATGCATTGCAAGTTTAAATAACCATACCCTTAATTATCATAATATAATGCATACAGGGTATTTCAACTCCAATGTACAACTGTACCCCACGGACCTAAATAAATATAAATCCGAAACTGAATGTGAACTCCATTCGTCTGTTTCCAGTTACAGTTTTGAAGTTGGCACACCCTTTACTACAGACCGACAAAAAATAGTGTACTGATGGCAAAAAATGATATCCAGCAATAATTAAGTATATGTAAAAGAAATCTCAAGTTTCTAGGCTTATTATGTAGCTATAGTTTTGTCATGTACTAGTTAGCATGTATGTGATTCACTTGTCTTCCTTAGTGGCACCCAACATAATATTCCGTTTCCGTCAGAGAAGTTTGTTTCATAGAAATCTGGCGGAAAAGAGCTGACAGAATTAGAAATTATTGCAAAGGTCACATTATTGTTGCGTGTTATGGTACAACTCTGATTCCTTATCCTTGGCACCTGAATGATCTTAGTATTCAACTATTTCAACTCCTCCACAAGACGCCTACGTACGTATAGGTATAGATAGGTACATGGTACATTATGTAGGTACCTACATAAATCTACGCTTCGCATTGCAAAATAAGCGACACAATCGACACGGGGACATTTCGTGCTCCATAAAAGCTGAGTTATCCGGAAATCGTGTTGCGAGGTTGTTTGTTTGGGTATATGTAGGAAACTGAAAAATGTATGTGGAAAGTAGAAGGAATTCCCACAAATGTATTTTCTTAAGTCTTTGCAATTTTAAACGAACTGGTAACTAAATCTCTTTTCATTTTCTTTGACAGCTAAAAATAGTTCGCGTTCTTGATTGTCTAAACACTCCCACCTACAAATTAGAGTTCAAGGCCCGTTTTTCTCCTTCATTTTCATTTTACTAATTTATATTTGTCCAGTCGAAGCAAGAAACAGCACGTTTCCTGATAGGTAATCTTTCTTCTCCAGAATTAAGGTCATTACATAAAGAGACCATTCGGTAATTTACTTTTGTAGCTAATAGTAGAACTGCTTAAAGGTCGTGCATCTTTTCCTATTCAAATACACAGTAGTTGTTCCTTCTACTGTGTACGTATGTTTATATCTTGCTATTATTAAATATTGGTATCATGAAAATTTGTCTTATTTTAATTATGTATGTAGGAACAATGACCATGATTGTTGGCTGACGTTGAAGTGAAAACATTTTTGGGGATGAGCTAAAATTTTTGTTTTAAAATAAGTACTGGCAAACACAATCGTAATAACTGATGGAAATTTAAAATGTCTAATTTTAAATATTGAAATATCATATTTTACACACATATGAACCCCAGTCTTCAAAACACAGAATGAAATAATAACTAATGAAAAATTCTGAGGAAAACAATGAAATGCTCTTGTCATAATGTCCCTATCATGAATATCCAAGTTAAAGTGTGTTTACGCTAATCTCAGGAAAATTAAGGAACATGATTATTAGGCATATCTAAAAAGATAATGGCTTTCCATTCTTGGCTGAAGCTGTCCATATGTGGTTAGGAACCCCAGTCATACATAGTGAATTTAAGGCTGCAAGGATAATGGAACTGAAATAATAATATTCAATAACCCCGGGTCATTCAAAGAGGATATTCTATAGTATTAAAAAATGTTTTCGAGTGTAAGTAACTACAAAGTTTAATTTGATGGAATACCTTCATGGCAAGCGTAAAAAAATATTAATTCAAAAAGCCTTACTTATAAGAAAAGGTTAAAGGAAGAGTTGAGCAGCCACGTCTGTAATGACATGACCGAGGATAAAAGTTCATTAGTTTCCTAAAATCTTTATCAACTACTTGTAACAAGTGAATCGTGTTCTGTGACTGACCATTGTTTCGTTATAGCTGACATTTGCGTCCATCCATTATTATTAAATACAATGAAGAATGTGAAGAGCAATCTCGTGTATGTTTGTTAGATACGTGAACTTTCCATGATGTTTAATAAGCTAATTGGTAACATTGCGCTATCCAGTGTATCTAGCCTGGGAAAAACTGAGGGAACAAAAAATATTTTCCTGATATTGTTTCTAAATGTTAGTAGCTGAATTGCTCCCAATTAACGCATTATTGAGCTAGTCTTTCCAGGTATACTAGCAGTCCCTATATAATTTATATTCATACGAATTGTTATTAAATACTACATAATAAAAACATGGAAACCCGATGATGCTCTGTTGATAAGTTGAATATGAAGAACGTAGAATTCATGACGTCAATAACAATGCTTAAAAGCTTTCTTAGCACGAGAGCAGAAGTTGTGCGCCGAAGACGAAAGAATAAATCCATGTGAATATTTTGATTACCTGAACACAACGGGTTCTGCTGGAACTTGAGTGGTACTCGCAGATTCTGCATCTTTGCCAACAGCAACCATAATTTTTGGGGCTTCCCAGAACGAACTGTCTCCATCCCGAGACATTCTCTGACTATTTTCTGCCTTGACACAGTTTCCATTGTCGTACCTCATGTACAAAGGGCAGCACTTATTCACTGTTGGATAATCATCATTTTTTTCAAGTCGAGAATCCTGAACTTCAGTCCAGTCCGATTGAGCAATTTCTGTCACTGTGAGGAGGAAGAGTAGACCCAGCTCCCATGTCATTGTATAAGGCTTCAGGACTGGCACTCTGTGTCTGGTCATCCTTTTCCAATTTCTTGCTATCACCCACACAAACGTTTGCTCAATTAGCAATTGGACAGACTATTTACTCTTGACTCGTTTTCTGCACTCGTCATCATGTAATTCGTTCCGCTCCTTTTGCATTCGAAATATTTTTCACTTTTGAAAATCACAACACTATCCTTGCTTGCATTTACTACGCTATAAACTCTAGCACGATTCAGCAAGGGCTGATTACGTTTGATAAATAAAGTGGGTAAAAGCAACGGCCATTTCTTCTGTTCTTCTGGCACTCCACTCCTCAGTCCAGTTAATCTTCAAGGAACTCATGAATGAAATTGAAAGGCGTTAAAATTCTATGGGATTTTAATTCTACCACTAATTTCTATGTCAAATTTTTACAGAGCAATTTGATTTTAATGAATCCAAAGAGAGTAGGACACCAAAGGAATTCACCAAACACAGACACCATCACTTTCTCTATTTAATTCTTCTTTGTCATTCACCAAGTCAGCAAACCCAATCTAAGCTGTGGTCATAAGTATATTCGTCGTTTGGCAGTGTTACTTGGCTCGAGGCTCTTCACGTTACTAACATAAAAGATGCAATTGCATTCCACCACAACATTTAGGGCACATGGCAAATATTGTTCTCACTCGCTGTCCCTCCTCAACACCACAGTCCATTCCATGCGAAGCTAATACTCATCCTCAGTATCGAAATTTAAGTTGTCTTGCTTGTTAACGAACAATACCTATACAAATATCATCTCTATTTATCTAATGACTTTCGCTTTTAAGATTCTCCTAGCTAGCATCATTTGTCTACAGAGGTAAGTCCAGCAATACTATCTATTAGTATCTTGTATTATTTGTACACTAAACATTTAAGAGTGAACATGTTTCTCAATTCAACTTTTCCTTGTCAAAATTGCGATTTTACATGATGAATGTTTAAAGTTCTTTCAGCAAAATTAATTGGGCAGTCATCGTCTCTTTGTTTCTGACTTCTAAGGACGGACAACCCTAATCAAAATAGAAACAAAAATAAAATAATATTTTGATATGGAATGGAAATGGCCAGTATTTATGTGTATAATTATATATGCACTGCGGATATTTAGCTTCATATACCTATATACAGTTTACAAGTGCTGACAAAGTGGTGACATTTAGATAGGAATTGAAACCTATGTATTATTAAATAAAATGGAAAATAATACATTAAAATATTGAGTGTACTTTTGGATGCAATGATCGAGACGTATGTAAGGAAGGTAGTAGACGTCCTTTTCATTTACAATGATGATGAGAATTTTACAACAAATGTTTTATTCACAGTTGAAGAGACCAACTGGTTCTGAGGAACAAAGTGAGACAGAAACGAAACTTCATTTTCACATGAGACAGAATTTGAAAATCTTAGGAATAATTTATTCGGCTGCATTTCAGTCGCCGTCTCTCAAATCACAGAATAGAACTCACTCTCACAAACTCAGGTAGGACTGTAGGACTGTAGAACACATCGGAATAGAACGGCAACCTTAGCACTACTGCAAGTGACTACCACCAAATCTGTAACCGTAACCTGTCTGGCTGGACTGCCTCACCTTGTAGTTGTTTGTTTGTGCGAAACTGTTATTCTCAGATCAGATATTATAATGACAGAGTCGCTCGCTCGGGTATGTATTATGTATGTATAACAAGTAGGTAGGTAAGGTAAGGTAGCTGCACTGCACTACAGAAAACTCACGCTCTCTAAGGCTGACAATGAGGGATTTGATATTGAGATGAGATTCTAGCTTAGGTAGCTTATTATGTAATAATTATCTCAAATATCATTCCCCCTTGCACGTGCTGATATCATAATTGATCGGATTTGATCGTCAATATAAATAAGTATGTGCGTTGCAACGCGAAATCCTATGACCTCATACTTATCATTATTTGTTTCTTGGCTTTAAATTTTAAAGTAGTTTCGAATATATTCTTTAAAAAAGCTCACGTATGCGTCGAATTGAAAATTTTTTTATGAGAGGAGGGCGGCCTCCACAACAACTTACATTCTCATCGTTAGACTGCGACTGGAACTGGAATTAAGGCGGAAAATAAAGGAAATATTTCAAAATGAAAATCCTAGTCTTCTAGAAAGCGAGCGTCCAGAACAAGGAAAAACTAGGCCTATTCAAAACATATAGGTACTTGAATTACCTTGTACTCAAGTTGTGATGAGTGCAAATTGCAATGAGTGTTAATAATGAAGATTTATAGTAGAGAAAACGTACAGGACGGTGGGATTTCAATTACGAATGGCTGTAAATCATCCCCATTCAAAACGCAATTAGTGAAGGATCTTAGCATTTACATGATGATTGCATTCTTGTATCTTAATCTTAGGTAAAAGAAATCAAGCTTAAAACCAACTATTAAGTTTAGGTATGTGCTGTGAGGAATTATGTTTGACCGCAAGAAGAATTAAGATATTGGTGCTAAAATAAGCGGATAACAAATGCTAACATGCAAACAAGTAGGAATGAAGGATACCCAGATTGCAGAAATCTTTCTGAGTCCTTTGCTTTGCAATTAACGATGCTAGATGCATTAGCCAATATTAAGCACAAGGGTTTAGATCAAAGTTTAGAAAGATTGAGAGAATGAAAGTTTAGCATGAGTAAAAAACCTGCTCGTCAAGTCATTACATAATTTATGGTTATATGGATTACACTATTACTTGAGAAGCTCAGAGTTGCCCGAGCTTTGGTCGCTATCTCTACCTACGACTTTACAAGTGCAAAGGAAATAGTTTGGACAATGGATAGTATACGCTTGCCGATTTGTTTGGATTGAGTCAATTAGTGTTATCTCCAACATGAAAAATGAAATCACGTAGAACTACACAAAAGTACAATATAATTTATATTTGTGTCTTTTAGAAAGTATCTATTAAAATTCTCCATTTAGTTTGAATCGGCCTTGAGTATATCATCTGAACAAAAGATAATATAAAAGGTTCCTAGCTGACTACAGTATTTGTACACTTCGGCTGCGGCTATGGACTTTTCGAAGCATTCAAGATGATTTTTACATCTTGAATGTAATGGTAACTGATATAGGACATTGACGAAATGCTTATAGCTACCTACTCGTAAACTTCAACTTTTAAAATGATATTATTCTGCTGAATGAAAACCAGAGAGTGGGTACTGCGACGAACTGGGAATGAAAAATGCAAAGCTTCTGAGCAGGCAGATTCTCTATTCTGCACAGCACAAGTTTGTAGCGATATGACTTACGATTTTACGATGTTACTATATAATTATTGCTATCTCATTGTCGGAATCTCACGTTGCATGTTTTTGCGAAATGTTTACTAATGCCTATAGCCTATACGTCTCCAGGCAGCTTCACTATACATTTCTAGTGAATAACAACTTCCAATATCTGACACTAAACCTTAGTCAATGCCAATCCTTCCTGTCTATGTCAAAAGGTTAAATAGGATAATAATATTATAAGAGTAGGGGAAGGTGGGGTCGGTTGGCGAATGGGGTCGGTTGGCGAAGTGATGAAATTTCAATGAATTCTTGACTTTTTCTGGTCGCGAAAAATTTCAAAATATGAAGTATTGCTACCTAG
>JABASI010000097.1:0-58005 GCA_019776505.1 Tomocerus nigrus | reverse complement strand
CTCGTAATTTTCCTATCTCAAAGTAAAAGCAAACTGTTTTCTTCCTCTCTGAGTGTATTCGTACATTATTCAATAATTTTACATTTAACTAAACTGTTTAAATTTAGTAGCTTTAGGATGAGAGTGCTGATTTTGAATTCAGAGATAGTGAAAACATTAAACTTTCAATGCGAATGTATTTAACAATTCATTTTAAATGTAACGTGTATCCGAAACGTTTATTTGTAGTCTTAATGTGAAGTTAAACAGTAGGGCAGATGCATATTAATAATTAGCAATCGTATTTGAATCCAGATTGAAATTCTGGTAGTCGATGTTGCTTTCTCTGTCTGTCATGAGGACAGCGTATAGATTTTTATAGAAACTTTTGCTGAACGCTAAACTGAAACGTTTATTTTGGTGGTAATACTTTTTTAAGAATTAAGGGACGGGGATTGGGATGAAAATATATTGGTTGAGGCGAGCGTCAGAAATTTTGGGATGAGAAGGAACGAAGTGAAAGGATCGGCGGGAGGGAGTATTAAAGCTGCATGGTTTGAGAATAGATGTGCCAATGGTTGTGAATGGATGTAGGAGAAATGGTTGGAGCCGGTTGCCAGATCCCATCTGATCAGATAAACTGAACTAAATCAAACTAAACCGCATAAAGGAAGGCTTTTGGATGTATGTGCTTGTGTGTGTGTGTGTGTGTGTGTGCTGATATATAGTGATGTGATGGAATCGAATGTGATGGGAAGTGAGCTGATCTCTCTCGCAGTCGTCGATTTCCCTCGCACACTATTCCCATTGTAAATGCATGGTGAATGTTTCTGGCGTTTGGCTCTTCACGTGCGGAAGGAAGAGAAAGTACTAAGTTATTCCACTACTCCAGAATTCTACATACTTTTGCCTATATATTATTCTCGGCAGATATTTCTAATGCAAAATTTATACATGATCGATTTTTAGAAGTGAAGTCGACCTACAACTCTTTCCCTCTCTCTCACTCTGTGTACGTACATAGAAGTTAGGTAATTCCAGGCCGGGCAGATGAGTCTACTTACACACACATAGGTACACAGATAACATGCTTATTCCTTCCTTGCCACCACACACCACCACCGCCAAAGATCACCTCTATAAATTAATCTAGACATGGAATGAGCCATGTTGAGCCTCCCCCATTATCCCGTCTTCCCCATTCATCACACTCACCTATGTGTGTTATGTAACGTAACCCAAATCCTGAAATCCTCCTTCTTGGCTTCAACTTCTAACTAAAAACTTACATTAGACATGCATAGGCCGACACAGGGTGATCCATCCTTTCCTACAAACAACTTTGAACTTACAAAGTATTTCTCACTTTTCCACTACTTTCAGCATGCAGACACCCTGTGTCCTTCCTCTGGACCACGAAAAGTACACGAGGTTCCTGCCCTATATATTTTAACTGGTAATACATAACAAACAAGCACAAAAACTTTTAACTTTCTCAATATGTACAGAATTGCCAAGTTTTATTCCATTTCATTTAACTATATGTACAATATTCAAATCCAGTTCTCTCCTTCGACTACTCCCTCCCGACTCCTGTAATTGCATCTAATCTGTAGCTCCAGTACGTACAATAGTAAAACCACACATATATGCATCACTTTCACCATTCCGAGATCTAGCGAAGAAAAACCAGCCACACATTTACAAAACCAGTTTAAAGTTATGCTACGAAGAGAAAGTTCACTCGTTGACTATAACTACTACGTAGGTATGCTAACTATTTATACGTATATAGTAGGGGGATAGAAAAAGTGCACAACTTTGGATCAAATATTTCCCTTCATTCTTTATTCTTTAATTACATTGTGTTGCGCTGGCACAAGTTGAATCATCATAAGTGAGTTTGCCTTTTGCCTGTTTCCAGCTTCTTGGCTTATCGTTTAGAGTTGTCGTTGTCCGTCTGTGAAATCATTCGTATGCAACAGCGAGGACATGACTTGGGCGTGGTTCGTTCATCAGCCAAAATCCAACTTGACTTCTTTGAATGCAATTTCAATAATTTTGGCTCAACTACTTAGCTAAGCAGTCGCGATAAATTAGCTTTCTTTGTCGCACCGGCAGCCCTACTGCGCTGACCATTTCAAACCTTGTTCTTTACTTTGCATGCATGTTTCCTCCGACTAAAATAACCGTCAACTCCACGACAGGGATGTCTAATGTAATTTTTAATCGGACTACTATTTTCAGTTGGCTATCCCTAATTGTGCTAATTGTAATTAATAAGGTACCTACCTACGTTAGGTACATTTCGCGATCACATATTATGTCGCGGCCTTGTAATGAAACCGTAGCGTCTGAATATTCCGACAGCTTGTCGTAATCCTTTCTTTCCATTCCATTTCCATCCAAAGTCTATTGTTCACGAGTACCTACCCTAATTGATACTTTCTAATTTTGTAAGGGACACTAGCCAAGTGACTTGAAGCAAATCTTGAGGTTTATGTAGCTTTTGTATTTAATTCCTGTTGTAAACGTCATGTCATGAACCAAAATAATGCAATGTGTGCGTGTAGGTTCTGCAATATTCCCCATATGAAAATTAAGATAGTAGATACTAAAATATTGACAATAATTCTATTATTGATACTGTCTAGGTCACGTCACATAGTCATGTTCATACCCAAGTCACAAAAAAATCGCAAAGAATAACTTTAGTGTGTGAAAAATCAATTTAATTAACTACTCAAAGTAGAATAATTACAACAAACTATCTTAATTGCTTGAGAAACAGTGTCACAGCGTCTTAGTGTTACATGGAGACTTCTACTTCACAGGTAAAACATGATACTCAATGATTAGTTACGTCTATACGTGGTCAGTTATTAACTTTGCCCCAAAATTAGCTTCGGTGCTCGGTCGAAGTGAGATTATCCTTTCCTAATCCAATAAGCTGTCGGAAGGATTGGATGGCACCAATGAAACTTGCCGGGATTAATATTTCAATCTATCTTAACGCTAGTAATCTATTGCTACAAATACTTTCATGTCATGAATCAAACAAAACAGAAAAAGGAAGGTTCGTATTTTTATTTATAGACTCCTGCTAGCTACAAACAACGAGATATAAATACAACTCCAGAAATATTTTAGAAGCATTCCGCACTACAGCAGCTGCACTTTTCCATTACAATCTCCTTTTAGCATGCTAATAATGTAGTAGTCCTTGTAACTTTCTGCTCTATCTATTTACCTGAGTGCATTTGATTTTGATGAGGGAACATTGAATAAACAGTGAAAGTAGCTTTCTTTCAGTTTTCAGTCTAATGCAACCAGGTAGAATGAAAGGGGTAGAGGAGCGGAATGTTTATTTCCCTCTAGTCAAGGCTGTCATTTAGAATTCTAAGTTGTAAGCACTAATGCATTTCAATGAGTGCGTCCATCCTCCTCTGCTGTGCAAACTGGCATTGTAAACAGGATCGTCCTTCACCATTGAAATATAAATGGTAAGCCAATTTAGAATGCGAAAAAGACGGGCAGAACTATGAGCTATCATATATATTAACTCTAAAATTTATTGTATGCACAACATAGGATAGGAGGTCTTTAGCATAAAAGCATTATAATTTAACTAAACAAATGTCAGCTATATACAGGGGTACCTACCACGAAGTCTTCGCCATGGCTTGCACTCTAATAATTCCAAAACCATAGCTGACAGAAATGTGTGGCTGACATTCTTGAAAAGCTGAAATTTTAACTCAGAGATTGATTTATATAAATATCATTTTGGATGATATTCAGGGTCAAAAAACAAGTCAAAATCGTTTTTCTATACTGGCTAAATAGTTTTCTGGTTTTTAGGTTTGTACGCTAATAACTCGATAACCAGCGGACATAAAACTATGTCGTTCACATTTTGTACAGTCAACAAAGTTTGCCACATATTTCTATCAGTTCTGGCTCTGGAGTTATCAGCGTGCAAACAATAGCGAAGACTTCGTGGTACCCCTAAATATATACAAATGGGATATGAAATATTTAGACAGAGCAGAGCTAATATTTAGTAGTAGTACAGATCGGTTCCTACTTTTTCACACGAAATGCAAAACCTTTGCATTATTTTATAACAAAATATCTAGTAAACTACGAGTATAGGTCTATTATGTGCTATTAATTCTATTATTTCATTAAATATCCATAAATCATATTCAACTTGAAGCACAAGTGTAAAAACTCGCTGTATCAGCACTGTACACACACAATGTTCAGGAGAATAATATTTCACATTGCATTCAAATATTTTAGAAAGGTATGTCCAAAATGGTGCTGGAATTGCTTTTTAAACGGCCGACATTTGTTTTCTGTTTTCTCCAACAAGTAATTCACTCCCACTTCCTAATATACTTTCCTAGGAAAAACATCAACATAGCTATGCTATATATAGAGAGTTAGGAACGGAGATATACTAGAATGTTTTCTGAGTGAGTCCGATAAACATAAAGCAAGAGTAGTAGGGGGAATAATTCACGACTGCTCCTTCCTAATAGCATCTATCTGTGCACAAGATTTAACATAGTATTATATAGGGAGGCAGTTGTATCTGGGTGTGCACGGGGGCAGAGATACATGCGTTGGAAAGTGTGTTCCGACTCTTCCTACATCCTTCTTCCTGCCGATGAATGTATTCATGTATGTATTTTGAAGGCGTAGAATGACTCCCCATTTCTTAACTGTTCCGGTGTCAATACTTCATTTTTCACCACGCTCTTTTTCCTAAAGTGCGAGCATCGGTGATAAGAGTCCGACAAAGAAAGGCTCTATCCATACCTAAGAAGAAACTCACGTCACCTGAGAATTCCTCTTTCCTTGTTGATGTGATGCGACACGTAGGAAAAACTCTTTAAAAGAGGGAACATGGGAAGTTGATGTAAAAGCAACATGGCATAGTGCACAGTGAAGCATATAGACGTAGAGCAAGAAGGCATGGAAAGCAAGCAATGTGAAGTCAAACGGTTCGACATCAACTCTTCTATTTGACATGAAGACTACTTGACTTGACTAGGAATAGTATTGAAAGCAAGAACAAGACACTGACAAAATTGACGCTTTAAATGAGACAACATCTGCTCCTTCAAGCCTATACACAGACAGGAATCTCCGACAACTGACGTGAAACGAAATTGCTACTATGGCGCAGCAAGTAAGGGGAAGAAACTATTTTCCTGCATATTTTCAGATGCCGATCTTCAGATAAGGAAGGAAGCCTCATATATACTTCTGAAACTGACACTAGCATCCAAGTGAATTGAGACGTAGAAAATTTAGATATAAGCACAATAGAAACCCAGAGCAATATAATGTCAAAATATTTATCAAATGGATCAATTCCCCTTTCCATGTGAAAGTTAAACCCAATAGTAGAAATAAATATTATCCTCTACCTGATGAATTATCGTTAACACAAAATAATTGCTAAACGTTAATAACAGATGCTCAACGTTAAGATATTATTCTTTCTTGGGAATATGAACGTGATTTAATGCTAATTCAGTTAACAAACTTGAGCACTTTAATGGAAAACCAATAGGAAACTGCAAAATGCTCTATTTTATAATACAATGAACACACTTACTCAAATTGAACTTAGCTACTCACATACAAAAATTGCGGCACTTACTCAAATTGCACTTATATACATAAATACAAACGGGAATCACATATTCAACTTGATTTGAAAACTGTTTATTTATTTACAATTTACAAATAGCTTTGTGCTTAGATGTTAGAAGTCTTTAATGTATTAAGAAGAGGCTCAGATGCTAGAAATAATATTGCGTGAACATTCCTTAACCTTTAAAAACTTAAGAATGAAAATCCACTTAGCAAATGAAGTCTAAAACCTCATGATTGTATAATAAGGTAATAACACTGTACAAAGGTTTTACTAACAACAGATTTTGCTTAGCATATTAACAAGCAAGTATTCAATTCATTCCAAGGGAGTATACATATATAATAGCTATCTACTACAACATTATAATATTATGACATAAGAAAGTAGTTAATACAGATAGAATTTTAATATAAAGTTAACATAGGTAGTTGTTGGTTGAGAGAGTGAATAATAAAGGGCGAGAATTATTTAGTTTCTGCTGTAGCCAACGTTCGTTTAAGGTTTGTCAGGCTATTCAGTCGAGTATTGAGTATAAAATTATATTGCAAATAGCGAAGGAGTGGAAGAAGACGAATTTGAATATTAAGAAGGAATGTTTCCTCGCTGGAAGGTACTTATTGTTAGTGTTTCCTTTGTGTAACCTTTAGCAAAGAGCGTAGGGAAAGTAGGAAATGTCACTGGAAGAAAGGGGCAGTCTATTGAGTCGCATAACGCATACTAAGTTCTTCTAACTTTATAAGATCTCAAGCAAAGCCGATACATATATAATAGTTGCCTTTAGCCCCTAGTTTCCGAAATGTATCATCTTCTACTATTGTGTCTCTGTATAGCATGCATAAATAAGATGGCTAAGAAGACGCTGCTGTAGTATGTACCTAATACTAGCAGAGTATATTAAACATCTTCCACCCAGCTACGCCATTATGGTTTTCTAGTATTTATACAGGAAAGTATTTCTTTGTACTTCTTTGAAGTTACATCTAATTTACGAAGGCTTTGTTTGAGTTCGAAGCTAAACCACTCTGAAGCCATAAGCTATATGCTCATTCGAGTATTACATGGTTGCATTGAAAACTCTAAGTTCAAAGAGAATTGATATCTACTGCTACAGAACTTATTTTAATACTACATTAAATAATAAGTACATACACAGTCAGCAGCCATGAACATATAATAAAGCTTTTCAGACTTTAACCTTCTGTCAATAAAATATGTCATTATCCTGTTTTTGTTTACTTTGATTTTGCAATTACATTTGAAATAGAAAAGAATGCGTAGTTGTTCATAAAAACCTGAGATTTCGTAAGAAGCTAGAGAAAGTTATATAAAATTATAATATAAAAAGTTAAGTTTCTCATAAAGTTTTCCTAATTAAAGTCCTTAATAACTGTTTCAACTTTTGTCACAGTATAAGCTACGAGTGTCATTAAGGATAAATACTACGTTACCTATGAAGATATTATCCTAAAAAGGGGCTTATATTTATAAATTGTAGTCTTATAGCCAGCTAGGAGATGTACGTATAGTGTAATGTATTTAGTTTGAAGGATAAGTGTATGAGCTCGAGTAGTAATCAATTGAAAGTGAAACTGAAAAGGGCAAAGGTAAAAGTGAAAGACAGTCTAATGCGACTAGTTTTACTTGACTTTGCTTTTCCTCTGTGACAGGTAGCTAATAGGTATATAATGCAGGGAGATGGAATTAGAGGATGACGAAGGGGTGACAGGCATGAAGTCCCAGGCAGAAAATCAACACCACAGATTCCGAGGGTGTGGAAACAAATCTTTGTGGAAACAGATCTTTTGTCTTTCACATGTGGGAGTCGAATTGCATTACACATGGTTTATGGGCAATAGATATGGGGAGATTATTGTGAGCGCACACGGCTTCCAGGATATAAAGTTGCATAAGTCCATATAAATAAGAGTTATCCGAGGCTATAGGAAGAAGAATAGTAAATGTGCAGTTGCGAATAGTAGAAAGATAAATACATTTACAATACACAATGCATTTTCAGTCGTCTTTTTGTTCGGAATCTGCTTTCACTGTCACTTTCACTCTATAATATCCTTTAGGATTTGAAAGTGCATCAGACATGGATGGGTATCGTATGTCTGTGATCTGCTGATGCTCTTTGCTCTCTAGAGATAGAATGGAGAAATGTACATCTGTTAAAATAAAAAGAGTAAGTCCTCGCCGTAGTCTAGTACTGTGCTCATCCTCCTTTCTCCTCCTTCTCCAATTCACAGAGTGTAGGAGTTGAAACGAAGTGAGAAGACATCGAAGCTCAATAGAGGAAGCACTAAGTTACATACGTTACATTACGTTACATTACATTAGATATGCAATGCCTTTTTTATTCGAGATACATCTTATCCTTATCCTAGCGACCTAGTTTCTCCATTGCAATGCACTGAACTGAACCTTTTACGAAAATCCTAGTTTCACCCCGAAAACTTAACTGCAGAGTGAGAGAAAGATAAAAAAGATTGGAGAGAGATGCATGTTCGGAGCAAGTAAGTAAGTAAACGGCTAGCCTCTGCCTCGCATCCCATTCCATCCAAAACTACAAATGTACATAGGACTGTGCATTCTTACAGAGTGTACAATAGAAGAATGGATCTCCAACTCAGGACACACGGCCCATCATATGCAATGCAGGGTGAATATTAACTTTTCTCAACACCTTCTCCATTTTTCTCAAACGAAATAAAAGTTGGAATTTTACTGTCATGAGAATATTGGAAGCTTAACATTATCTAGTAGCCATTGAGCCAGATCAAAGTTTGCCAATTTTCCAGCGACTTTTTCACCGTAAATGATAAACATTTTCTGCAGATTGCTAAACTCTTATTTTCTGTAACCCTGTAGCGGAGATAAAGCAGAGGAAGTTTTACAACTATTGCAAAACCAAACGAAACGAACACTCGATTTCGAATCTTTTCCAAGAAAGTTGGCACAGCCAAGAAAGACTCTGTGTGCATTGTGAGACTATGAAGTAAGTAGAAAAGGAAGGCAGTCGTCAGGTACCTCTGCAAAGCCCGAATCACTCAGCTTATGTTATGTTACACATTTTCTAGTAGTCAAAGTGGAATTTGCTCCTATTCCCTTCCCTCTCCTCGTCCTTCCATCCTTTGTGCTCTCCTAGTTATATGCGTTAGAAGGATGAAGGCAATACAAACATACCTGCATAGCCTCCATCTGTATATTCATGGAAGCCTATGAGTATTGAATACAATCGCAGACACGTTAATAGATATATACACAGTGATATAATATAAAGCACTCAAACACAAGGTACTTTTAGAAGTGAGTGACTGAGGTGAAGTAAACTAAGAATTGTAACTCGCGAGTTCACATAGTGTCACCCTAACCTAACAGCAGATGCAAAAAGGAGAAACAGGACAAGACAACTTACTCCAACTTTTTCATTGACAGACATTCTGCCGTGTGTACTTAGCAAACAATATATTACCAACACCCCCTTGCCATGCGACGATACCAGGATACCCTTGTATGTATTTACCATTAGAATTCATCTGTTGTCCCATCTTTGTGTTATAGCAAGAGGAAATAAAAACTTGTATCTTTAAAGAATTGTATTTACTTTAAGTATATAACAAGAATAAATATCTACTATTCTGACAAGTAATACATAGGAGGAAAGAAATGGAATGTTGCTGAAACGGAGAATTTACGAGAGTTCAGTCCCCCTGCATCCACCAGTGAAGCATATCGCCGTCCTCGTCAACTGAAAGCAAAAGCCGGTGACGAAAAAACGAAAAGAGGGGCATAAATAGGGCATTAGAGTACAATAGGAATAAAAGTCAAGTCGAAGGATGTCACTGTATCGTTGCATACTTCCATCGCTTGTCACAATTTACGCTTAACGAAACGAAACCAAGAATAGACAAGGCATAGCAAAGAATCCTTCTCTATCCCTTTCATTTCCTTCGTTTAGAGAAAGCTTTGAGTTAGCGTTGACTTTTTCACTGAATGCGATGAGACGAGAAATAGAGAGGCTCGGACTTGGATTCCATCCCTCCCTATAAACATACACGTCCTAGAGACCGAACTAAAGTAATTCCGTTTCGTTTACGTTTGGCATGACTTGAGGTTTACAGTTTAGATTACATCTTCCATGTAGAACACACTACTTAACTACCTAAATGCGTATATAGCGAGTTACAATCACAAAGTAATGTAGTTAACTATATTTCTGCGTACAGGGATGGGTAGAAATAAGTTCTCATATGGCTTTCCCCATATAAATAAAATCTGGTGTTTTCATCCATGCATACAGAATCCACCAGAATTTATTTCATGTATTTCTCAAGCATTATACTTTCACTTTAATAAGCTACAATGAAAGTTTAATGTTTGAAAAAACTGAAAACACGAAATGTTTTTACATGGTGAAAGCCATATTTGTACTTATTTCTGCCCATCCCTGTAGACTGTATTTACGTATGCTAACTATATTTTCCTTAACTGAGTTCGTCTTACTGTCAAGGCAAAAAGAGTCAGCAAGTAAACAATTCTATCTAAAAAAGGATCTGAAGTCTCTTATCCATTTACGAAGGAGACTTTGCTATAAAATAGCAATACTCAACACCACATGACGCAAAATAATGATTCGACAGCATATGGTTTTTCTAGTGTACGTACTTACGAGATCTTCCTACTGCATGGGTAATAGTAATGTCACTAGCCACCTAAATACTCTACTTTTACAACTATAGGGGTATAGGAATAGTAAGTGTGTAATCTTCTATAGCGAAACAAGATCTATATGCTTTCATACAGCTTTCTTGCGCATTAAAATACTAATAGCATTGCTTTCCCTAGAATACTATACGAGAATTTCATTGAAAAGGCTAGGTTTCATTTTTATCTACGTATATAGGTACATGTACGTAACAAGCACGTTGTGCTGCTGTGTCATTTTGTTTTCTATAATGTTCTTAAAGTTTTCAGACACTACAGAGTTCGGAAAAACAATTTGAGCAGATTTTTATCGAGTGTTCTAAGTATTTTGCTGTGCTTTCCTTTGCTCGTAAGCAGGAAAAGAGACAGGAAAGGCGGTTACTTAAACCTTGAGAAATAAAATCCGATTTCTTTCTCCAGCTATATTATGTATACTTTGCTCTACATTCAATATTCAGCTTGTAAAATGTATGTGCATATTGTAAATGTGTGCAAGCATTTATAGGCATTTCATGCATTCATATTATGTAAACCATGCCAAATGCCAATTCAATACACTCCCTTTTATACAATATTCATATCCACTAAGGACTAACATGATTTCAACAGGAAAGTTACAGACATTCACTAAATAAATGAACTTACAAGCTAAAAGCTAATTGAACATCATTGACTGTAGTTCCCTTGCTTGTAAGCATGTGATTACCTATGTTACTTTCTCCTAATCATTTATCAGCGAATAAACGCCATAAAATTTTCCGGCTCTTTTACTAATGGCTAATGAAGTTTATTTATCCTCACGTAAAATTGTGATGTGACTTTGCCTTTTTCTGTCGTGTAATAGACTCCAATTTTGCATGTCTGAGTCAACGTGATTTAAGTAGGGGGCCATCGTAATGTACTAGCCTGAGAAACGTGATTTTATATTTATGTACTGCCTGTGCAGGTAAGAAAGAAGAATGCAGGTCTAGTTATTACTGCTAATAATTATGATGTAGCTTGTCAAAAATGGCTGCACGATAGAAATGCCAATGCTCCTATTATCCATATTGTCCTACTCTGCTTTATTGCACAGTAATTGCTCTAAACTTATTACAGTGAGCAGAGGAATAAACATGGCATTAGTCATTTTTATTAAACATGTCATACTAGTCATACTGTCTATAAATAAACAGGACCTGACAAAAGAACACAAGTTACCCGCTGATTTTTGCAACTAGCTCGAGAATATATGTGAATTTGCTAAAACATTCCCACAGGAAACACAGTAGCATTTTATAATTTAGAATAGTATTCGTTAGCAGTATTCGTAGAATAGTATTCGTACTAGAAATAAGTAATACGAGTTAATATGACCATTTACCTAAAATATCTAAATTATTTACTCACTAATAACAAAATAATAGCTTTTGGTTTGAGAACAATTTGCACAAGAATTTACTGGAACTAGCCACAGGGTACAATGCATTTTGAATGTGTGAACACAACTTATTTTGCTTGTTTCAAAATGTATAGTTATACGGAACATGGACGATGGGATGTTATTACAGAACATTCCTCTACCTATTAGATATTAAATAAAATGTGGGCTGTGTCACATCAATCTTAGTTTATTGCAAGAAAGAATGCAATAAAAGTTACTTTTATTGCCATATATGTACATAATATACGTAAGCAATAAGTAATAGGAACAATCCATTGTCCCACTCACTTTGCTAAAAATACTAATTTTTACATAGTCATATTAGTATATTATGTGCACGACCTATCCATGTGTTTGTTTGTTTGGGGCAAGTTCTGAGGAATTCAGCAAAAAATTTGGTATAGAATTCTTCAAAATTGTGGATAATACAGGAAAGGCAAAAAATAACATCACTAAATAATAACAAAATGACACAATTTCTAGCAAAAACTTATACATCACTTTCTGCCGTTTATGAAAAATAGGTGTAGTGTGAAACGACGCGAAAAAGTGGGAAAGTATTTAGTTGTGAAACACGAATTGTCATTTACATGGAGAACGTTTTATATTATACCTAGTTACTTTTGGTCTTCCCTGTAGATATAGCAAGTATTACCTAACAAAAAGTTACAGATATTAAATATAGTACAGCGTTTAGAAAATATGTAGCTCCAAATCCCATTTTCGACGAATTCGGGTGGGGAAAGTAACATTAGTGTACGTTTTGTTCAAATTATTTTTACGAAACTGTATTATTAGGAATGGTGTGACAGTAGCCATTGTAAATAATACACTCACTGAATCACAAGAAAGCATACACTGTATAAAAAACGTGGTCTTAAAAAACTTTTATAATGCCTTTTAGTTGTAGCACATTTGTACAACTCATTATTAGTATTGTTACGGTTCACTGATCTACCAATTACCAATGATACCAATAAGGAAGCAACATTGCATAGCATAATATAATTTGGTTTAAACGGTTTAAAAAATAGATTCGTTGCATGGTAAATTGTCTTTTGACAAGTGCACACAGTATTTTAAAGATAAATGGTTCACTCCTTTTCCACGTCCATAATGTTTCCTAATTTTTACATAACATAACCTAACATAATTTTTGTAAGTTAAGAAAGCAATGTGTGTTATGAATTAGCCGTTTATGGTAGAAAGGGAAAATTGAATGAGTAAACAGAATTAAACTGGGCTTATTTCCCCTTGGCTCTATCGCTTTCCACTGCTAACCAGTAAAAATAATTTAAAAGGGGGAACTGTAGGATTAGAGGTTGTTATTGCCCCCTTTATGCAGTAATTCTTAATAAAAATTGAATTTTAAAGAGGCAGTAATGACACTATGGCTTGAAAATAATTGTACATAATGATGTGAAAGTGCTGGCTTTGTGATTTAGGGGAACGGAAGGGGAATCCGGAGAGTGAAGCTATGTACAATGTGTACACAGAAAGAGGGATATATGATGCTACCACTAAATGTATATACTTTTAGTTGTAGAAGTGTGGAATAATGTAAGTCCTGGCCTACAGTCGTAATAAGTAGTAAGCCAAAGCAAAGGAAAGTCAAAAGGATATCTAGGGAACACATTGCAAGTGAAAAAAGGATTAGAGTTTGGAAACCCAGGGGGCAAATGGAATGAGTACGGGAACTGGATCCGGAATGGGAACTACAACGGGAGAGGAACGGAACGAGAAAGAAGGAAATCATGAGAATGTTGTTGACTAATTGGATGAGTATATAAAAGAGCATCGACTACAGAAAAGATATCAACTAATGACTATAACAATGCACAAAAACTCTTCTATAATAAAGCAGCAAGACAGTTAACAATGCACTAGTTCCCTCTCCTACACTTTTCCCTCTCTTCCTCCTCCGATCCAGCCATATGCAGCAATGCAGCTTACTTAGTTTAAATACATTACGTCTAGTCAACTCTCACTAGTTTACTCCTACTAACTGTTATAGAAGCCTATTATGTAATATACATATTTACTCAAGAAGAGATAGATAGCATAAAGTATATGTACCTAGCCAGATCTGTTATCTCTGCGTATCTTCTTCCAAGAGAATCTTTCTCCTACATGCAAGGAAAAAGAACTCGCCTCCTCTATTGAAATGACGAAGAAATTCTACATTATTAGTACACTTCATTACATCTTTCACTTAGTTGTTATTGCTTTTCCTTGCATAAAATTAAGACTTTGTAAAAAGTTCAAGTTGACATTCTACTAAATTTAGTTACAACGTTGCTAAAGCTGATACCTTGGTGAATAGGCGCCTTAAGTTCAAGCTATAAACTTTATGGTGATGAGAGCAGCGTTTTAGTTTACTTTTCCTTTTGCTAACAATAGGCGCGTCCTAACTCCTACCCGTATTTCCTATTCTATAGCTGCCTTATATATGCCTAACAAGTATCTAAGTGATCTACTTTCTATGTACCTACATAAAAAGTAAATTACTGCTACTTTATAGTAGAGTATCAGAGAATATTTTCATAGTAGAATCAAGAAAGGGAGACTTTGTGTCTAATTGTACGGATTAGTGAACGGATAGGATGAAGGGAGCTCGATCAAGACTTACGGCTTCAGAAATACGCTTTTAATTACACGATTAGTATAGCATCGTTGTCGGTCCTTCAGAAGCTTGAGAATTTTTTTTGCATATTCTTGGAAGAGCCACTCAAGAAAGTAACAAAAATAGACAAAAGAACTTGCACTGCTTTCAAGAGTTTCCCAATTGTTGTTTGCCAAGACTTTTCCATTATAAACTCACGAATTTTTATTGAAAATTAATAATAAGCACACAACTAGGTAAACAGAGTACGAGCACCTTTAATAATTTCACTAGATTTTCCGTGCATGAACGATGCGAAACTGAAGGTGAGTTTACTGTCTTGCTATTCTGCGAATTAGGTTGTCACATTAATAATGCATTTTCGATCGAAGGAAATCACGAAAGAAAGTCAATTAAACGGACAGCTGCAAACTGCAACTCAACTAACCCAGTATTCGGTCATAATACAATAATACCGAGCTAGAGCTATGCCCTTATATATTTATTAATTTTCGTATAATTATAAAATCAGAACAGAAATGTTAATTCCTGTTACTCGACATAAGTGAGCAACGGAATGCGCTGCCATATGTATTTAGATTTAGGTTCACGGGGAACTTGTATTGATTTCGTATCTGGGGGTGTGAAATCGTATCTGGAAAAGGAGATATCGTTTCTGGGTGTGGAGAGATCGTATGTGCAAATGGATAGGTGTCATGTAAGAGGTTTATACAGCAGAGGTGAGTCAGGATCAACAATTATCCTAAGGATCCTATAAATAAAGAAAAAATTGTACTGGAAGACATACAAACGCTATCAGAAGAAGACTTTCTGTTATGTCAGAGCCCAAATGCGATATCTATATTTGCATATACGATCTCTCCACACCCAGATACGATTTCTCCATACCCCCATATAGGAAATCATGTATACGAGTTCTCCATACCCCCATATAGGAAATCATGTATACGAGTTCTCCCGATACCGTAGATTTTATCTACAATGCGGCATGAGTACACAGTGCATAAGTTGTTATTATTAGACTGGACTTGGTCCACGCGGAGCTGAATTTGGTGGAATTCGTTGCGGTTAGCTGCGCATATTAATTTAAGTCATTATTAGTTGAAATTTTTACGATTAATGCACTTAAACTGGATTTATTGGACAAAAAAATAGACGTCAGATTCAACGTACCCTCTTAATCTTATCTCCCTCAATTAATGTCCAGTTATCTGCCCATGATAAAAGAAAAGGTAATGCAGCATTGTATTGTAGCATCCATCATGTTCATTGAAAATAATTGAGCTGAGTTCGGAATTGCAACTATTATTTTTTATCTGAAACACAGTACGTTAAAATGTACTTTCTCTATGCTTTGTTGTAGTCGAGCGCAGGAGCAAATAAAAATCAAAAATCTGATATCCCCATCGCTCATGGTGGTGGGTATTTTGGGAAAGGAATTAATAAATTATAGAATGATTATCTAATCAAGAGGCAATTATTGTTGGCGATTGCCGGAGAACTTCAAAATTCACATATACAACAGAATGCAAGTTCATGTTCTACTGGTAAGATAAGAAGTACGTGTGCATAGTGGATAGAAAAAGACTTTAATTGCAGTACAAATAACGAACACATCAGCTCATTTGATACATCGCCAGGAAATGATTCTTTTTTATATCATAGGCAGTCTATGACAATCATTGTGGGCATTTGATTTATGATTATGAGTAATCTCTCAATCGTCTTGACATTCGATATTGAGTTAGCTAGGTATACAATGTTACAAAACGATATTAGGTACCTACCTACCAAAAAGACAGAGCATGACAAAACACGTATCCGTTTGTACTGCCACAATTTCCCCAACTAAAAACGCTATTCATCTATTCTACCTGGTAAAGTATACCACAACCACAACACACAATGAAGGACTGAATAAAAGGCGAAATTTCAAACCATATTCCATAATAGGTATTGAGACGAGTTCTTTCTCTTTTATTTACTTTCAGATGACGATCGTTTTCTGTATTGGACATCTATATACCTACCTAGGTATACACAGAAAGTTGAAGCGCCAAATTAATGTAGAAAAGGAACCGGAAAAAAATTTCATTTTTCTAGAAATGCCTATATAGTAACAATCTCCCCACCTACTTTCTATTTGTATTCCGAGAAAGTTTAGAGAAACATAATAGCAAACTAGAAATTAAAGAATAGTTGCCATCAACCCAACTTACATCAGCTAGGAATGAAACAGAAATATTGTGTACTGTTCCCTAACACGTTCATATGTGCTTGAGCAATTCCCTTTCTTAGTTTCTCCGTTCGTTCGTGCAAGAAGGGCAGGGGTAGAAAAAGCAATAAAAAAATCACGCGAGATCAGTATTTCTGTATAGTTTAGTTTGGATCGTCACGTCACAAGGGCTTAGGCTAACATTGAATTTCAACATAAATAAGCCGTGGGTATTGAATTACTTTCTACTTGGTAATACTAGCCAGTCATAGCATAGAGAGGTACCTCAGATGTAATACAACATACATAGATATTCTGTAGTAAATATGCATACATGTTCATATATTATTGAGCTGAATTGTTCTACACAGCTCAACTCTCGTGTTCTTTCTTCGCTGTTCATTGTTCCGTATTCACGGACAGCCAATCTCAATCAGTTTACCTCCAAGTGGAATTAAATGAACAAAACTGGGCCCCAGAAAAATTCCTACATAGCATTCCCTTTTCTAAGGATGACATACAAGGACTTTTCTCGCTTAATGCATTTCGTTCGGTCCCATAATTTCTCTAGCAGTACTAACTTCAACTCATATTATTATACTACTCTTTCAACCTTATAATGAGACAGGTAAATTGGCCATAGCAATGAACTCAGTAGGCAGGCACTTACAGCAATAGTTAATATACATATTTGAGCGAGGAGGTACACAATAATTATAAACGCTTTTCAAACGCATGTTTCTATTGTACTATAACAGCTATGGGTTAAGTGTGTATTCACTTAGCATTAGGATACGAAAGTAATACATATCATGGGATAATATATTATGGCATTCATGCTTTCACATACCTTACAAACAATGCTTAATGCTCATTTGTATGGAGTGGCAGAGTAGTTATCTGGATGAAAATTGATATGGTGAGAGAAATTGTCAAGCAAATTATTTCTTTATAGTAAATTCCTTTTCATTTGCAAAATTAACAATTGATTACTTGTTAATGGACTTGACTGGTGCTCATATCATGAGTAGGTACTATATAACGCTTGAATCATTTACTTATACTTTCATAAACATATTATGAGCTAAGGGTTTGATGAAATACTATTTCGTTAAAATACTAATACGTTACAATACTAAACACATAATATTATGCATATAATTTTAGGTATATCTGTACTACTAAACGGCAAATGCGTGTATAAAGGCTATTTCATTTCATGGTCGCATAACACAATTCGCCAGACCAAAGACACTTGAAATTAACAGATTACACTGATAACATATTACAAAGGACATTATTTGTAATGTCATTGACTTTCACTCAAATCTCATTTTGTAATGTCAACAGTCAACAGCATTGTGATTAAATTGTGGTTACATTATCACAGTTAAATACCAGATATAAAAAATTCTGGTGAAGTAATATAAGATGACTACATCAGTTACTAATAAAGGTATTGCATGGTGTACCTGCTTGTGTCTTGTCCACTGTGGACGTTACTGCATAACTAACAATTTGTATATACTGTGACGTCCATGTACTTTTGAAGCATATTCAAATTAAATGTAAAATAAATTTTATATGTAGATGAGTACATCACGCTTGCTGCTGATGTAACCTTCGCTTGCAATTGCTGATTAAATTTTTTTAACTACTCGTTTTCTTGTCACCAATTATTACGCTTGAACAAAAAATCTATCCCGCTAGAAGCCTGCTTATATTAGACTTTGCTGAGCTTGAAGATGAAGATATCGAAAAGAAGGTAATAAAAAAAGAGGTAAAAAGGAAAAGCTGGTATGATTTTGGGATCGTGGGTTTGTTGGATAACGATTCGTCCAAGCAGCGTGGTCCGAAATTATTGAGATGAGAGGAAAGGACAAGAGCGGCGAATGTAACAAACACTAATATGCAAATGCAGAGGTACGGTACAAGGCAATGTGAGATTTATATTTATCCTAATATTATGCAAGGTAATTGAATAATAATTGTAAAAATATTAGGATGTTATTTTGTATACCCCCATGAGACATCCTCTTCTTATGTTTTTCTTGCTTCCTTAAATAATCAGTGCCAAGTGCCATCCTGCCAACAACATTTTAGACCAAAATCTAAGGCTAGTTGTAAGAGTACCTACAGAAAAAGCTTGTTGCAATGATGCAACTAGGCTTTGCCATCAGATGAGATATGTGCAATACTAGGATACGTATGAATGAGTAGGAGTTTAATAGGTTGTGCTACTTTTGGCAAAAAAGCGGTAGCTATTGTTGAATATTTGTAAAAATTTAAATTGTTCTCTTGCGAATTTATGGGAATATTGCCAATTGCATTTTCTACGCCGTCTCGTAAGTCGCTTGGAGCTAAGATGCTACATTATTACTGCGCAAGAAACTAACAACAATGTGATAAATATCTGTGTGCGCTTGAAGTGGAAAAAATAGCCATCACTGGATATCGACATGGACATGGCACCTCATGCCCCGAATTATAAAACATTTTTGGAAGTCTTCTCCATTCCATTTCTAATATTATTGCTATCCGGAGTTTAGCTAGCTTGCGTTACTTACATTACTCCTAGAGCAAATTCAGTTCCAGTGAGCTTTAGTATAGTTAGAACGAGGAGAGAGAGAGGAGGTAGGGAGAGGAATAGGAATGTTATTGATACTGCCACTCGGAAAACCTTATGCTTATAGCCTTCTTATTTAGGAGACTAATAATATTTTGTAGGATAGATGTAAGGAAACACTTTCGACTCACATACTTTCAGAGAAATAGTCGAGTCCTAGAAAGGTCCGTATAATATAAAAACGCAATGAGTATTACTCGTAGCAAACACCTAGACACTGTGCATATGTATATATCGTAATGTGATACTTACACTAACAAAGAAAGGAACAGAATACTAAAGTTCACCAGAAAATACACATTTACTCACCCTAAACGTAAACGGCATTGCCTGATGCTTATGGTAATAGCTCCGTCGTCTAGAGGTAAAAGTTAGCCAGCTATGCCTCTGCACGGCTGATATGGATTTAGATACACAAAAACAGACTATTACTTACCTACTTTCTTTTCTCCTGGAAAACTATATACCTCGACCACACATAGCAGAAGCTAAGCAAACAAAGCCACTTTTCTCTTGACTTTCTTGGCTTATTCAGTGGATTTTGGTGTGGGTCCTATGTACAGTCCCTACCTTTCTCTACTAGACATTTATACTAGATGATAAGCAGTATTACTTTCTCTAGCTTTTACCTCGTTCCTTTCTTTCCCTCAAAATCCTACTAAAACTACATTGAAATGAGTAGCTAAATAATATGTTACAGTCTTATTGTGCTTGACTATGTGAATGTGACTGTAGCCCATTACCCAGAGAAATTCTACAGAGTTATCAAATTCATGATAAAATGATGCATATTATTTGAATAAGGTTCACTATTCTACTATTTAATAGAGACTTCTTCAACACTACAGAATTTAACTGACTGTTTTATAATCCAGCACACTACAAGATTTTATATAGAGTGCACGTAGCATGTTGTTAGAGGCTTGAAATGAACTATCTATATGACTCTGCTCAAATGTCGTTTACATGCTTTATTTGTAAACTACTACATTGCTAACAGTTTTAAACACCATAATGCAGTCATTAGCATGCAGTTCAAGTACATAGCCAGCATGAAAATTGTGCAAATTATGCTACTGAATGAGATTTTCATTGATTGCATCACTCATTTTAATGCTGTAGGAACTATGCAGTCCAAGAATTTCAATAGTTAAGTTTAAGGTAACCACAAAGCTTCCGTTTACTGCAACTCTCAACTTCCACCTTGTAAGTAAGTATTAAGTATAGTTGAATGGAGCTGCATTATTATAAAATTATAATACAGTCGGTATATACAACATTAGTATTAGTATAAATGCATGAGAATGTCATTTTGCAGTTTCACACAAGGCGTCCTTAAATATATTCGTGAGAAATTGTCGTTCATAGAGAAATAACATTAAACTTGACTTTGTCCTGCGACATTTCCATTGAAATTGACATTGACAAACTTTTTCATATTTACTCATCTCACTTCCAGCTGCTGGCTCCACTACAGTTGAAGTAAAACCTAACAAAACTGTTTATAATATTATAGAGTGCACAGTGTATATATAGCTAGTGGAGTGGAGGAGTCATGCACAAACTACTAGTCAGTTAGGCAAGGATTTCCGTGCCATGGTACATTACCTATAATCCAGTAATACTATTACATTATGTACATTGTAGATATAGATAGAAAGTTTATAGGTGTATTATTTGCATTATATAATCCTTAAAATTCTCTCAAACTGTGTGACACATGAACTTATATATATGGCATGTCACACACCGGTGAAGTGTAGCTAGCTACTTCCGTTTGTTTTTGTCTTGTGCAGTGGTAGCTCGACGGCTATTGCTTGTCTTCTTTAGAAAAAAGATTGCATGTACAGATAGTGTTGGTAGTTCTGAGTATTTCAATGTATGTAAGAGTCAAAATATTGTTCCACCGACTCACATTTCCTCCGACACTCTTTTCCTGCGAATTGCACTGATGTCCCACCTATCTAGGGGCTCAAAATGCACATAAAATCTCCTCTCCCTCCTTTTCCCACAATTTCTCTTTGTGTACCGAAAGAAGGGAGAGTTCCGAACACAAAAGACGATGAAACGCATCACACAAGAGAAACGACTACACGCTTTACTCACTTTGCTCAACTACATAGAATGCTCATCGTTAGAGTCTCCTACAACTCCCGTCGAATTGACTCTTTCCAAGCTACGACAGACGACAGCTACCAATATTCTATTACAAACAAGGTGGTGCAATATAATACTATAATATTAGGACTTAGAAGAACCTATGTGCCCCGTTAAGGAACTCCCTCTCTACATACAGATTTCCAAGCTATTCGCAAAGAAAGCAAATGTTGGTACAACATAGGTACATTCTCAATACACACTATGCATTTACAGTAAAAAGTAAAAGTCATCCCCTTCTATCCGCTCGAAAACAACGAAGCCAATACCTTTCGTGACTTGAATCCATGTGGAGCC
Source organism: Tomocerus nigrus (assembly GCA_019776505.1). Classification (NCBI taxonomy): domain Eukaryota; kingdom Metazoa; phylum Arthropoda; class Collembola; order Entomobryomorpha; family Tomoceridae; genus Tomocerus; species Tomocerus nigrus. The sequence goes on along the minus strand of JABASI010000097.1, from coordinate 36,304 downwards.
TTTTTGTTAATCTATGTACACAGGATAACATAACATAACATTACGTACGTTACGTTACTTACGCACTGCATTGTAATAAGTGCAGACTGAGACAAGAAACCATTACTGAAACAAGGCCGAACAAAAAGGGAAACAAGTCTAACTTAATATCTCAGCTTCTTGTTTCAGATGAACTTTTATAAGTACATCTCCTTATACCCATCTCTTCTCTAACTATCCCATGATAGGAAGTCTTTGTTTAGCTTCGCAGAATTTGAAAATACTAAGCCCGAACGGTTCTGACAGTCAGACAGTAGCATCTTCCTAAAGTGACTACCTACTCATTTTGTTTTTCTTATATGTGCCTGTGTATGTTTATATCACGTCGCATTTACTAAAGTATCCTGGTCCTTTCGGCCATCCAATATAAAATGAAAGATAAACACTGAAAAATGCTGACCACAATCACGAGTAGTTGGAATTATCGAACTTAACTTTACTTCCTCCTACGTATGATAGAAACCTGGATGATTCAAAACTGTATGATTATATAAGATACATAACCGGCAAATAATAATTAATCTCCTATTATATGAGCCCTTAAGCTCAGGAAATAAGTGCTATTAGTTTTCCTGGGATAAAGGATAAAGGTTTCCAATTCACAAGTTTTTGGAATTAAATTCCATTCATACTTTGGGAGTTAACTGTGTAATATATGCTTACTGGGGGTCTGAATAAACGTGCTTTTTATAATGAAACCACTTAGGTAGGTACTTATCATTGGTACTGCCCAATTACGCCATTTCATTAACAAACTCATAATAGCCCTCCTCGCAGTGTCCTTTTACCAATTTATAGTAATTACTTTACCCACGTATGTACGGAACAGTCTTAGATTACAATATCTTCCATACAACACAGGATTTCAGGCAATAATGAGAGTCATGTAGTTACCTTCAATGTTTAATGTTCATTAGTTAGTGATTTGATTGTTAACAAACGGAAACCAAAATATAAAATTTCGTCTAGTCTTTCTAAATGAGTAGTTACAAATAAATACGCAGACAGTAGTTATCGTGTCTGATTTCTTATTGGAGTAAGATTAGGCACGACATGGAGGAATTAGACAGTAACGTTCTATCACGAAAACGTTCTGCTACGTTTGCTTTCAATGGCTATTTCGAGCTCATTCTAGTAATCAATTAATAGTTAATTAGAGATATCATTGAGTAAATGTCCATCATATTCAATAAGGGTCAAGTGCAGAAAACTTCGTATAATAACTATCTGCATTCGTTCAACTAACTATATAGGTATCCTTTATTGTCCAAGAGAATCCATGGGAAAGTTCGCGATATGTATACGAGTATGCATCATGTAGTGTAGCAGGTTATGCACACACTGAATTTCCTACGTAGGGTAAAAATTCAAATAAAAAAGTTTACATGGAAAAGAGGCTAAGATTAGAGTGAAGCGTATGTTATGTCTACTTGAATGAAAGTACTTGATCTCACAGAGTATTGATCCAAATTGAGAATAATGGAGGTAAGTCATAATATTTTAATATAATGAAGTAGCTACGATTAGGTACGGAAGCGTTTAGGATGGTTTCGTATAGAAGTTGCTGGATGAGTGAGAGTATAGAAGAAGTGCAGGAGAGTAAAGCCCTAAGGATGATCTATGTGAAAGTTAGGAGAAATAAGTTTTTGGCTGGTTGAGATGATGAAATAATGCCTAGGCTATCATATTCCATTCTCAATCTTCCTAGCCTGTTTGTTTTCGCATAGTGGAGAGGAAGAAGTTTATATCTGTTCTGCAATGCACTAGGCTGCTGTACCTATACAATTGGGCAGTGAAAGGTAGGGAAGTGAAACTTGAGAGTTGAGTTGAAACTTGAATTGACTAAACTCGATCGTTTCACTGGAATCCCAATAAGCTTCTGGTTACGTTGAGTTCTGCCTTTGCTCCTGTCTAAACTCCCATTCCCTCTATAGCTAAGCACCTGCCTAAAAATGTACAGCCAGCAATTTTTAGCTTCTCTACCAATAAAGCACTACACGTTGGCTACGTAGTCAGTGAAATAAATAACTACCTATACATAGCCAGTAGACGTTATACTAGTTGTGAATTATGTAGCTTGGAATATGTTACTTATGCATGATGGGAAGTGTGCTAAAAAGTGTACCCACAGCGCACAGCATCCTTCTTCTTTCCATGGAGGTCTTACTGAATCACATGCGCTATATTCTGGAATGGTACTTAGCTATTTATTAAAGGAACAGTTATACGAGTGCCAATTTTTTCTTCATTCATTTTATAAATAGAATCAAGAATTCTCTAGCCCACATCACTCAAATTAAACGAAGACAAAACTTTTATCTCATTCATATAAATAGTAATGCAGAAATGCTCTAGTTATTCTGATGATTCCATTTTGCAAAGCTATTGTTTCGGGATAGGCAAAAAACGGTTTACATTAAGAATCATAGTAAAAACGGAAAAACTAAACAATAAATATAAAATACTAATATACTAATATATGTCTATAAGGTAGCTAGTGTGAAGTGTGTACATCCTATGTAGGAATATTGGGTTAAAAGGATGAGAAGGCGTTGCTGCTCTTGTCAAAATCTCAATCAGCTCAAACAAACGAGTCTAACTGAGTAAGTGACTCAGTTCATGGAATGGAAAAGATGCCAATCTGATTTCCTTGAGCTGGGCTTTCAAATCAACTGAACTGAAACTGAAATCAAGGAGGAAGAGGATGTGAATGGGAGGATAAAAGAAGAATTCTTTGCCAAAAGGAAAACAAATGCTTTTGCCACAGAAAACAGGCGAAGCCACCTTGGTTCTCAGTTCAGATGGCTAATGAAATGAATGAAAGAGTCTTTGAGAGATTCCATGCGATAGCTCTATAGCTAATATGGTTATAATGGCAGCAAGGGAGAGAGAGCAGAGATATTCTATAAAAGAGCATGATGGTAAGGTATTGGAGGAATATAAGTAAGTAGTCACATTTGAGATACAATCTGCACTTTAGATATTTCAACTGAAAGCAGTGTAACTGTTAACTATCAGTATCAAGTAGACACATTATACGAGAGTTATGGTAGACATGGGATGATATGGAGCGAGTAGATATGTAGGTAGGTAGGTAGCTAAATAGATAGATAGATATCCTCGTCGGGTGGCTTCAGTTAACTTGGCGAGCTCTCTATCCCACTCGGCACGTTTAGATTGATGCACATTTCTGATAATTCCCATCTGTTGTGACATTTTTAGTGAGCGTGAGCTATTTTTAACCTGTACACAAAGTGAAGTCGGGAAGAAGAGGCGAAATAAAGTTAAACGTCTAACTTAACTCAAGTTCTTCACTTCCTCTGCCACAAAGAACATTCGAAGAGAGAAAGAGAGTGTGTGTATGTGTGTAGAAGTAAGTAGTAGTGAGTGTGAGTCCGTAAATGAGGTGGATAGCTAAAGGCATGGCACGACACGAGACTATTATTTGACTTGCTTCGTGAGTTTAACGTCTTAACTTGCCTCGCCTGCCTTTTCCGCACCGAAAGTTGGATGTTGGACAGAAATAAGAGAGATGAGATGAAGTTACAACCCTCTCGTCTCTTAAAAGTCAAGACTGCAAGGCATACCTACTCACATACATACATAACTAAGTAACTGCATGGGCAACGCAATGAATATATTGTATATGCTTATATCTGTATTTGTAGTAGCAGGAAGAAATAGTACGCAATCTGCAATGTTCGATTTCCATGCAAAACGCTACGTTACGCATTTTGTTCCGTTGGTTGCGTTGAGTCTTGTAGCATATAGTTTCTGTATTTCTTCCGCACTTGTTTTACTTCAGTGCTATTATGTACATTACATTATTCTCTTTCCGAGTCAACTTGTCTCCATCTCGAATTCACAACAGTTCCCCTGCCCTGCCTTCTTTGTTTGATATATTACATTATATTGGTTTAACTTAAACTTCGAGTCTCTCTTGACTTGAGTTTGAGTTGACGACAAGTTTTGTCGAACATCGAACATTTGAGTTCCCACTAAACTACAAGACAAGATAAAGGAATGTTTACCAGCCCTGTTTTCTATACTCTCCTTCACTGTATTTACAAAGAAAAACATGGGAACACGATGTCGCTATGATAAAAAAGGGAAAGAAGGACTCCCCCACCTAAACTTTACATTTTAGTGCGCATAAAAAGCCAAGAATTGTAAATGGAAAGCAAGTTCCATTCACTTCCGAGAGTGCCTTATGTTTGCTAATGGTGCATCTTAATGCTTGGCTTACGTTTTGGCAATTTGTCCCAAGTAAAAATATCGTTAGCATCTTCCTAGTGAATTATGGATACTTATTGGTAGACTAAAATCAACTAATTACAAAAATCCGTCACATGAATATCTTCATTTTCCTTTTCACCCACGTACGTACGGGGCAAAGTTAGACGATTAATACTCAGGTTATGTATCTTTAACTCCCTGGCAGTGACATGTTTATGTTGTTAAGCCTCAATAAGATTTGTATACACAGTGCAATGTAAAGGATAAAGTTTACTGCTTTTCCACACTTAGAATAATATCATTGCTTTCTTATCCGAATAAATAAATACTAAGGAATTCTTCCGTAGACTAATTGTAGAGAGCTGCAAGAAAGATGTTTGAAAGAGACATTTTCTATCGTCGCTTGGAAAATACAATCCTGCTTTGAAAAGTCAGGAAACATCTGCTATCACGCACTGCTTCCTATGCAAATCCTACGAATACGATTAGTATTTATAGCATCTTTATCATTATTCCCCCTAGTCACTAGCAGTATGCATGGTGGTTGCAAATCTTATTTAGAATTCCATACTAACGCTCCGAAAACAAACTTGTACAGAGTCACGTAGCATGGAACGTTAAACTTTATAGATTTGTAATGTAATGTAAGGAGAGATTGAATGAGTCTGATATTGATGAATGAATTTATAAGTTACTTACCACTATCAGTGAGAACAACAAGAAGGAAAATCCATCTAAGACTTTTGAGCACCTCCATCACTTTCACCAAGCGGCCACTGTCACAACATCTTCTCCCGCTAACACCCGGGTTCGTTGTCACCATCAACTTTAGCATCGTCATCACCGAAAACAGCAACTCTCTTCGTCACCGTATAGTGAACACAAATATCAGACTATAAACTACACTCTTTCTACTTTTCCCCAGTCTTCCTCTCTTATCCTGATGTACAGTAATCCAGAGACAAAGTCCATTTTTGTTAGACACAATCTGATACAAGCAAAGACCGTCCCTTGACAGTCCTGTGCACTCTGTTGTGTTTTGGTCATTTGCAAATGTCACTCCTTTCCTTACTCGATTGCTATACCACTATCCTTTAGTTTAAAGCTGAACGTATACACCCATTTAAAAGGTTTTCACTGATTTAAATATTGCACGATCACACATAGTAGTTTTTTAAATCATTAATAAGTCGAATTCCTGACTAGTCCAATATTTCCGAGATTGGTTCAACACAGAGATGTATTTTCTACAAGATTTCTGTTCTTTTTCGTACAGGCGGCTCACATTTAGAAACTGAAAGCTTTTTTACAACAGAAAAAATCTCACACAAGTAAAAAACGTTGAACAAGTACATTCATGTTAGAAATTCACTTTTGTACCGTCATTTACATTATGAATGTTACTATTCTGTCTCTGTTTTGACTACTTTTGACTGTTGTACTGTGTGTATGTGCTGGTAAATGTTCAGTTTTTCACTTTATAGCGGAAAATGAGAAAGGAATTACTATTGCCACATAAGCAATGAATGCTCTGTACGTCTCGGCAACAATGGCAAATCCCATTTTGATAATTATTTTTTACTGACAGTTGAAAACTACGTCCGTATTTTCCATGCACTTTCACTTGCACCAAGAAGGAAATAAGAAAATGTATTTAGCTTGAAATTGACTTCATTTTGATCGTGTAGACCGAAGTTGTTTTGATGCAGAATTGATATTGGAAAGTGCTTTTCGGCGGCGGAGAATTGGTTTACTTTCTTGATATACGTAATAGCATGTTTAGGGTTCAAGAAGCGATTTCCATTCCAAGAAAATGAATCCACGACCTAGTTTCTACAAAACAAAAGATGATTTTGTTTGTATTTCGGTAGGAAAATGTGTCTGAATGTCAGAATAGTAAACTGTTCGAGGTTGACGTTTGTATTGTCTGTATTGTTAGGTAATATCGATCAGAGGTATGTTAATAAACACCGAAGGTGACACGTTTTCTAAATCTGTAGTAGCCTGTAGTGAATGAAACACAATGCATTTATAACAAAAGCAATAGCTCTTCTAGTGCGATAATAGCATCCAACGATTTGAGATAACAATCACAATGACACTACTAGTAAGTACCTACTGGTTAGAGGAGTAAGTATAAAAGCGTTTCCTGATCTTCAACTAGACACGCACTAGACAGACTGTAGAATATATTAGTTTTACTTTGGGAACAAACGATGATGTATCTAAATGCAGAACTTTGAACTTCACTCTTGCAACATCCGACAAAGCTCACACAAACAATCAACAAAGTCGATGAAGAGACCGACTGAAGATACCACAATGGAAATAGAATATCCCGGATTAATTTTAAACACCGAGTGGAATAGGTGGCTAGTGTTCCTAAACGCAATATGCAGATGAATTGAGTCAGTGAGAGAGTAGTAGTCTGACTGAAGTCTGAATTTTAGAGTAAAGTCAAAACAGGAAAACGAGTAGATAGGAAAAGCTAGAGGGAAACTTGATTGTAATGTTGGCAAACTCAGAGAGGGACAACCGACAATCTAAAATTTCGGATGAATGACGAGAAAAGGAATAATAGCTAGAAACTAGAAACTTAGGTAAGAGAAAAGCAAGTGCAAACAATGATACATTGAATATTGAATACGAATGTCGAACTTTCACTGAGTTTCGAGAAGAGTTCGGGTTGTTTGTTGTTCTTCCTCCCTAGTCAATCTGTAGTAGCTAGTTATTAACGGAGTAAGATTTAGATTATTAAATATTGTGGTGGCCACTATTGTGTTGCATGATGAGACGTGAGTTGGAAACCCGAAGAAGGAAGCGGGTGGTGGTGGTGGTGGTATTGCTGTAGTATGTTAACTTAACTGCCGAATGGAGCAGAGTGAAACACCCGGGTTCTCTGCTTCCTGCACCCAAGAATTTTGGATTGCTCCTCTCTTGTTGCTACTCGTCTTGTCTTAGGTTTTCGTGTGTAGCATTGGTTGGTGCACTGTATGTGGCTGTGGCTGGTGAGAAAACGGATTCCCTACTTTCAATTTTCTGCAGCAAGAAAATATGCGTTTGTTGTTGTATAATAATACGGCGGCGGTTTCTATTCAGCTTGTTTGGCAAAGAGGACGAGACAGGAGTTGCTGACTTTTGAGAGACGGTTTTCACAAGACCTCTTCTCACGGAGACGTTCCGAGACCGACTGGTTCTCCTATATTTAGGATTACTCCAGAAAGAGATCGATAACGAGTGACGCACTAAATCAACAGAAATGTTCCAAGCAGGCACGGCATATCTTCCAGTAGTAGAGTAAGTAGTAATGTTGTCTCGCGTTAGCCCTGGCCCTGCCTATCCTCTGACTACTGCCTCTTCGTTTTCTTCGTTTGTTTCCTAGCTCTTGCCCTGCTTTTCCTAACTTACTTTACTTTGGTTTGCTATCTCGTAGCCACTTCTCCTAGTGCCGCGAATTGCGTTTTCTATGTAACACCGACGAGCGAGCGAGCCAGCGATTTGACTTCGGCTCAGCTTTACTTTATATTTCACTCTATACTTTACTTATTGTTAGTTTTCTTTTACAACTTACCTTGCTAGCATTTTCCCTTGCCGTTGGCTCCTCTTTTGACACCAGAACAACCACGAGCATCCAACGGGTCGCCTTGCATTCCACTGCATATCGCATCCTATTCACTCACTCATTCTCAGCACTCATGCAGACTCTGTCAGACTGTCGGCTCCAAATCTACTACCACTCCATCGGATCTAGCCACCCGAATTCCCTCCAATCCTTCTTGTCTCCGTCTTCCTCTTTTTACTATTAAACCCAAAGCCATCGTCTTTGTTTGCCTGTCTTCTTCATTCTGTTCAGGTGTTATCTGCTATTATCTCCGCTCTTATTTTACTATCCTCCCCCCTTTGTTAGTTTAAGTGTATGTATCTTTTAGACAGCAAATCTTTTCTGTTTATTTAACGTCATTAGCTATAAAGATACTCTCCTTCCAGGATTTACTGTTTACCCAAATGAGATTTGTACATTTTCTTAGTAGAAATTACCATGTTGTTCCAGAAAAACTAAGTACTATACTTTAAAATAGAATTGCAACTGCAATCGACGTAGGTACTTATTTAATACAATCCATTATGCCAGGCTACTTGCAATTTAACTTACTCTTCATTACTGTTTTCAGCGATCTATCACACATAATTGACACAATCACACTACAAAAGGCAATAAAATTATACTAGTCAAGGAGTAACACAATAGATAAAGTATTCCTTAGGAGAACTTACGAATCTTGACTAAAAATAACTTACAGTCTTATTAAGACTTAGCTTAGCTGGTCGATAAAAATATAAATTTTTCGGTTTTTCCTATGAAATGAAAATCCCCAAAGTCATTTTTCTGGATGCTCCGAATCCACAATTCTCCACTTGAGTGTGCTCCGATCTCAACCTGTCTTTTGCCAACAAACAGTAACGAAAATTGGTTAAAATTTTAAGACGTGACTGAATCTAAGAGAGTAAAGCGACGCATTCATGCTTTACTTTTAGTAGATTACTGTACAGAACGAGTAACTATGCTATCAACTCTCATTGTGTCCTGACAAACCTCCAGTCCAAGGAAACCAAAGAAGCGAGTCTTACAAAGTCAAGTCAAGTCAAGTTAACCAAGCCGAAAAAAGTCTTGAAAAAGAGAGAAAACACAATGGGAGGAAGGTTGGGAGTTGGGAGTGAGCCTGTGGAGAGACTCAGAGAGAGCATTAAACATCCGATCCGGTTCATTTCACTTCAACAAGCAATCTCTGTATTTTCATGTAGCTACATGCTACATTCTTCCATGAATCCTGTCTCCATTCATTCATACTGAAAACTTAACTTCGTTCGACTTGTCTTATATTTTTAGGTATCTACTACTCAACCCGGCATATTCTACTACCACTCACTCTATAACATTCTACTACTAAACACATGGTTATACATGCGTAGCACTATTAGAATTGTGTTTTATGTACATACCTACGTGTTTCTAACATTAGCAATAGATTACTTAACTTCTGTATACCGTGTCTTCATTTTGTTTTGCCTCGTTTAGCCTCTACGACACACTCCTCAGCGCTGATATGAAATAGGATCCTATATGTCATTGACATATTCATTTCATGTAACGTTCTCACTATTTAGCCAATGAAATTAATTCTCGCCTTGAAAAAAACTCTTAGCCTTTACACAATCGTTATTAAAGCTTGAGACTACAATTTTTTTCATTTTAATGTGATACATTAGTTTACACAAAACATGATTGTTTTCAAACATTTTGTTTTGCTTTTAATGCCACACAATTCTCGGAAATTAAAAGGAATTATGTCAGAAAGTTGGCGTAACGTATTAAAAATCATATACGCCAAACTAAGAAGCAGGCTTATGCTTGTGCTTTCGTACATATTATTAAAGCAGGATTGGATCGTGATGAGGATGAGTATTAAAATGAACTTACAGTATATTTATGTACGATAGAAATTCAGTAGGCACTATAGGCACAATATAAATATTATATAAATAGTAATACTAAAGTATACCAGTAACTAAGCCTAACTTCCGAGTTAAGCTGAACGTAATGACAAGATGTGTTTGCATTAATGCTTTATACTATCATTCCCTGACTACTTCTTTCTTTATTTTTTCTTTTACTCAAGACAAAAGAATATTCGGGGCTGTTTCCCATTCTTTCTGGGAATCTCATCTTCAGTAAGAAATATTAGCCTATCAGGTTTAGTTGATAAAATCTTTCAACACTTTCTCAATTCGGTTGTACATGTACATCTACATTAAAATATAAGAAGAGAAAAGAGAGGCTAAAGGATTTCTGTACAAATTGGCTTGTACATGAGTGATGTATATGTATTTGTATGTGTAATGTATGTACAAAGTATATTGATATATGTAGTATGTAGTACTAGATATTTCTATACAGCCCTATATTGTTGATATTGTCTGACATTTAAAAGAACAGTTGTAAGATGCTGCGCATATGAAACAGATATCTATTTCATCAACATTTTCTTAAGAAAAATTGAAGAAACCAGCGTCAAAAACCGAAACTTGACTTGTATTTCATCATGTATATATTTTTCTTTAATATCCACACGCTCTACTTTCTGTATCACTTAGGCATAAAAGTTCGTAATATAGATAGACCACAGATTCAAGGACCCCGATGTAATATTTTGTACACAACGCGTATATATTTATATAATATATCCGTTCCAAGAAACTACTAGATAGATAGAAGTATATTGTTGTGATCTTGTGATATGTGTTTCTATTGAAAATTATATCAGTTTTTGTGGATTTTCTGCAGGGATATAGGTAGCTGATAGCTACTTATTGCTGGATATACTTACTTAGCTGGAGAAGATCCTTCTTCATCCTTTACACAAACACGTACATTATTTATCCACTTAGATTAGATTCCAGATCGACTTGTTTTGGCTTTGTGTGTTTTCTTTATAATATATGAAAGAGAAGAGCCTTTCTTGTCTAGCCATCACTTAAGTTCTATTTTACATTTTGCATTTATTTTTTCCTTTGCCGACTTGGCCCCTCCTGCCAGCCAATATAAAGCATTGCATGATATCTGGGAACAGTATCATTTAGACACTTGAGGGACTCATTATGATTTAGTATTTTGCTCCATATTGGATGTTATGATATGGTGGTCGGGATTTGGTTGACTAGGGATGAAAATAAGTTCACATCACAATGCAATATTCTAAACTACAAGTAGTTGAACGGCTTAGCCAGATAAAGATACATTGCACCAAAGGGTCTCCCATACTGCATATTATATAACAACACTTTATATATAGGTATATAGGTAGATGACATGCTCGAAAACCACAAGTTATATACTAAATTGGAAAATTCCATAGTGCTGCAGATAACTTATCAAAAATAGTACACTGTTTTCTAATTATATAAGGAAAATGAATTTCTATGAGGTATAAGGAGGCTAAGTATGTATAGGGATATAGGTATTTGTACTTATTAGCAGTGTAGCCTGATTGTATGAGATTCGACGAAGAAGTCTTTTTGCTTCAGTTCATTACACTGCTCTCAATCTGGCTCTTTCATTCTCTCTCATTTCATCTCGAGCCGTCTCATCTTATCCAAGCCTATCCAATCTTGAATTCAAGTGATCCAAGTCAAGTTAAAGAAACTTCCAAGAGCTGAGCAAAGTATAGGAAAAGAAAGCAAAGCACTCTGATCTGATCTCTTCTTTAATGTATGTATGACTATTGACTAAGCTATTAGGCTACAAGTAAACCACGACAGAACACTAGAGCCATTACATACATACAAGACATAATCCTAACTGCATATTAATCACTTCCAACCTCCAAGCAAAACAAAAGGGAAAAAACTACTCACTCACTCTGAACCATATTAAATAGAAATAAAGTTGAGAAGAGAGGGGCAGAGGCGCATGCAAAGACTCATCAGCCGGGAATGAAAACTGCACAGCCTGCTCTTCCCTACCAGAATTTACTTACTCGCGATTAGTTCTCTCGCTCGGATGAAGTGCTATCAAGGATTGTATTGGATTTCAGCAGCATCATCATTATAATGCTTCTTGCACTGCATTCCTTTCTCTCGCACATCATTTAACCACCCTGCCTGCGCTTTTTAAATATTTATTGCCTACATACATCCAAGAATAATATAACTGTTATTAGGGCATTAATATACATACACACTATGTATGGAGGAACGTGTATGTGGTTAGATATACCTAATCCCAATTCAAGGACATACACCAGAGAACTTAATAAATGCACTCCAAATTACAGTAGAACAGTTCAGTCTGACGAAGGGTTAAAAAATCATAAACACTTTACAGGATCATGCATTGAGGGCATATAAAAACATGTCGACGTGTAAATTGTCTAATATATTACACCAAATGCGTCAGCTTAACCATTTTATAACTCTTTTTTATCCTTGAACTCAATCTGCGACTTTTCAATGGAATAAAAAATATATCCATTATATTCACATCTGCATCAAGAAATTATCTTCATTAAGAAACAAGGCCACAATTTTTTGACAGCGGAGGCATATCACAGTGCTATTGTACATCTGTACCACTTTTAACTAATAATATTTATACCAATGCGTTTCAGAACGTAAAATGGAAGAAAAATCATGCTTAAAAATAAGCAACTAGCCAGTCGATTTGAAAATTGTGTTTGTGACGCAACCTTAAGTGATTGTTAAAGTATTTAGTATGACGCACGCAGGTGCATACTGTAAATAAACTGCTGTAGACAGCAGAATAAGTAATAGTACATAGTAGGAAGGTATACGTATGTAGTCTCAAAAAACGTTCCATTGCCATTTTCTGAACGCGTAAGAATTTTAGATGTAACTTTATGAATAGACATTATTGTACGTATTTATGGAGGGGATAAAAAATTGTAGCGCAGTTAGGATGAAATTGATTATTTGGCATTCAGTTGGGTTCAGGGGTAAATTCTTGGAAAAAGCTGACCATAACCTATCTTATGAGAAATAATGAGAATGTGCATGCCCTATCAAGTGAAAATAGAGTAGCACAACCCCCCACACGCCTCACAAGGGTCTATTATTACAAATGGGAGAGCAACTTTGAAAACATGACTTTGGGAGAAGCCACTAGTGGCTTTCACATTGTTATAATTTCAGGGTCTCCTATAATTTGGCAAAAACTCGAATGATGAGGTGATAGCTTTGCAAATTGGCATTCTGTTTCTACTACAGTAATCATTAGGTGAATTCGAAAGGAGTAAATTGTGAAAATAACACAAACATTTGTTACGCTCGATTCAGCTGTAGAGATATATGCTATTGTTATCATTGAGTTGACCATGTAATTTTCAATGGTACTTATACTATAGGGACATTTTAGTCGTTTCGGAAAGGAATATGAATGTAGAATTGGTTTTTGGTGATATCAGTAAATGGATCGCTTTTGTAAAGATTGATGGATTTTTTAGTATACGAAGTAAGTAACTCACTGAATACATTTCTTATAGAATAACAATAGTGCACATCGTCAAAATGACTATGATTATTTAGTTGAACATTGGTTAGGGATATCAGTAGTTCACATTTGGCCTTTACCTTCTGCATGGTATTATTTAAAATGAGAGGGATGGCTGAACTAAAGCACAACTGTGTCTCTGTTGTGAGACTGTATGTAATGTCTGATTGTCCCAGAGCCATTGTATTGTGATTCTGTAATCATGTGTGTGCTTAGATTCGTGCGTAGGAATTGCCTTGCAGTGATTTTCTATTGTGCTTTCACATGCATGAAGATAATGGGTGGATTGGAAAATAGGTGGCTTCATTGCAGCAGCCTTTTATGAATTATAGCTCTATGGACATGTATGTACATTAAATACTTCCTTTCTTGTAACTGAATTACTTGATACTGCCGAGATAATAACGGGCAGAATAATTTATTAGCATGCTATAGGATACGATATAGTAGGATTTGTAGTAAGTGTCGTGCTATGGCTATGAGCTATATTGAGAGAGTTTGTTTGGCATGATTGCCTTTATTTCCGTCGACTGGTGAATAATTTATTAATTGCATATGAACTCTGCGTCAAGTTACTGCATAATTAGTCCATTGTATTTTAGGTTTCGGGAGGAATTCTAAAGGTGTGTAACGCAAAAGTGGAATTATGGGATGTATTACACTGAGGTAATTGTGTGGTTGTGACGGCTGTGAAGTGTAATCATCATTACAAACTGAGAGTGATAATAACAATATGACAACTAGCTAAATGAAGGTAAATTCCTTTGGAAATACAAGTAATTGTTGCATAATTACTTTAAAGCCGCACTCCAAATGAATGTAATAATAAATTCCTGCATTAGGAATGGAATGCGACAGAGAGAAAGAGGGAGAGAAAGAAGTAAGTAGGACGTGGGACGGAATACTAACTACGTAATACTTCTGGCTTAAAAGATGCGGAGATAGGGCAGGTGCAAGTAGGGCGGATGACATATCTTCCCAAAGGATGGACTTCTAAATTGCTATAGACTATTATTATGCCTACCACCCACCTACACTACATTCAAACTGAAATATATGACCTATCATTACTTTAATATCACGAACCGAGTGGAGCTACATAACTAAAATAAACTAGGCTAAATTCCATTGACGGGCATATCCCTACTAAACTACTAAATAGCTATACCATGTGCACACAACATTCTAACTTTCTGCCATTTCCATATCTGGGCAAATGCTCTGCGTTTTATAAATCTTGCAAAGGACTACTAGGGCAGTAGAGAGTGAAAAAAAGAATAAGTAGGTACACCTGCAATGTTTTCTTAGTAGAAAAGTAAAGGGGAAAGAAAGAATTACTAGAAATTCAGTGCAATGCAGTAGGTAGCTTTTCTATAATGTGTGTTTACCCTGCTCTTACTACACATACATAGGACACGAGTATGGATGTGTTGCTCCTGAATCTTTCAGATGTACCTAAAGAGGGAAAAAAGCAATGCACTACTTCCTACTACAGATATATTATGGATCCATTCATTTCACTCTCGCAGGCTGTAGCGATTTGTAAGGTTATATCTAAATGGGCTAGCTGATATTTTATGTTTGTTAGAGAAAACAACCCTTCCTTCCTAGTTAGCTTTTAAAAGCCACAACATTTCATCGACCATAGCCCAATTGTATTTTTAGTGTTGAGATGTAAAGTTGAAGGAGGAATCCTTAAATAGCAACAGCTTCATTACACTTACAAAAATCAACAAATAAATTCTGCACAGAAAATAAATGTCAAAAGGGACTCTCTTCTCTGTGCCTTGGCTCCTGCAATAATAACACGACTGGAAAATGAAAAAAATAGCCTAAAAAAGGTGCATGCGGAAAAGGGGCAAGTCTTGAGGATTTTTACTTGAAGTTTATTCTACTTATGACTTGACTCTATCTCTTTTCATAAACTTAGTGCAATGCCTACTTCCTTATTTAACTGAAAACGCTCCCCCTTATTTTACGCTACCACTCGCCAAGCACATATAAAATATACGAAACATAAACAGCAGAAAGACAAACCGAACGTGGCAAGATCAAACCAAGTCAGAAAGGGGTTGACACTCTATAGTCTGATGTTTTATATCAGAAAGCAGCTAGTACATGCTGTAAAAGTATCTACATATATATGAGATATAAGAATTTATGTAGGTACCACATTTATGTTTTCTTCGGAATACTTTGTGAGAATGTTGAATAGGAGAGAGAGAGGAGTTGTGCTGGATTCATATAGCAAGTTCGTTTGTACTCTAAGGGAAGGAAGGCTTACTTAGGCTAAGGTTAGCATGCTAAGAAACTGAGCTAAAGTAAAGAAACAGTTAAAGGCAAGACCTTTCCATTGAGATTTATGTGAGGTTGGGCGCATGGCATGCCTAATGTGTCTCAGTCAGCATGTATGTGTGTCTGTAGAAAATCCACTGCTGAACAACATGCATTCAAAGTATAGCTTATAGTGTGCAATGTTAAATGTTGCTCATGTTCCCCATGTTACTCTTACTGTGTAATAGGCAAGGCAGGGAAGGATGAGAATCTAGTTGAAGATGAAATACGAGAATTTTAATTATTTTCTCCGTTAAATCAGAGAGGGGATCGTATATGATTTGCTCTACATAGTACGTACTTGACTTTGCTTTCGTAAAACCTAATTCTTAATATACCTTGCATACTAGGAAAGTCATATAGGTAAGTGGTAATATTTATTGTTGGCCAAATACCTTCGTTCCTACTCTAATAAATATAAACACATTTGTAAATTACAGCTGTGACTAGTCTAAAGACATAACCAAGTTAAAGTGTAACCGCAAATGTACCTATTTAGTACTTTCACCTTTTTAGTGCAAGAATATACTAGTACACATTACACACATAATATCCTGTGTGTATATACAGAGAGTATATATTATATGGGAAATCACGCTACATCAAAGCTGAACCTATAAGCTAAAGTCAATTTAGCCAAGTGCTCACAGGAAAGTATATTTATAGAGTGAAAAACTGAAAAGTGTATAAGTTAGAAAAAGACCGTGACTCTGGGTTGTTCAAATAGAGTTTTATGTATGTAAGTAGGTAAATATGTAGGGATGTATGTAAATGTATGTATATTTAACATAGCAAATAGAATTTTATGTAAGGTAATATAAAAACTATGGAGTCGAAAACTAGTTAGCTAGGTACTTTACTTAAGTAACAATAAAATAGGGAAAATTCACATCACATCATTCGCGTATCTCACATGCAATGGATAACTTAGAGAAATTCACTGTGAGCAAAACACAATATCATGGTAAAAGTGAAGTAATGCAAATAAAAGCTTACAGTTACTCTCCCTACAAAAGAAAGAGGCGAAATCACCGAACGAAGACTATAGCCAACCCAAAGTACTTATTACAGTAGAAAAGGGAAGGAAAGCAAACAAAACGAAAATAATCCAAAAACAGACGACAGCAGAGTAAAGGAGAGAAGCAAACTGAGATAAAACCTTATAATAGTAATAGTAACTTTGTTGTGAATTTCCCTACCGTCCTGGCTTGGCTTAGTGAATGAAGGTTTATGCAAAGTACTATTGTAAATTCTACTAATGCTATATATAATGTGTAACTGTTTGACGAACTAAAAGGCCGGCTCTTTCTCTCTCTTTTCAACTAGTAACTGCAGCATAGGAGTGGAGAAAAGGAGCCAAGGCAGGCAGACTTTAACCGAAGTAGACCAGACGAGACGAAAAAGGAGTCAAGCCGGGTAGGAGGTAATTTCTAATAAATGTACGTTAGTCAACCACTACATTAGTCCTAGTTTTACACACAACAAACATCTAGGTAGAAGCCAAGAGTAGTAAGAGTGGTGTATATCTGAAGATCTGTAGCGACTAGCAAGTACTTTTTAATTTCGACATGCAAACCTTTGTTTGTGATTGATGAATGACGTTCATTTCACCTTTACCTCCTCCATTATTACTTGTCTTTCCTCCTTTATCCTAGCTATACGAAGAAAACTATAAAACTAATACGCAGAGTATCTTAACTGCCACAGAAAACTAGAATATTTAGCAAATAAAATAAAGGTGAGAAGATTTCGTCTAAAATTAGTTTCTGGTCAGGTTATATTAATCTATAAGATTTATTTCTATTACTTCGCATTCATTCTATGCAGTTTAATCAAAGAAAGGGAATACAATATCCCAGAAAATGGTCATTAGTGTTTGACACTTGGGGAAAAGAGAAAAGTAATAAGTGAAAACAAAAGGGCAACACATGTAATAGGATATAGGCTAATAATACAGTAACCTAACCAAACATACCTCACAGAACTAAGAAAAGCTCCGGACAAGACAATAACAGCCTGACTGCATGCCTCCAACTCAGAATTCAAATAACAAACAAACTAATATCCATCATGTAAATATTGTTTAGTTGGAAAGCTGACTTTCACTGCAACTACATTGCAGCAGATTAGTTTTATTTTTATTTATTGTCGAATCGTATCACATCAGATCACATCAGGTGAGCATGACAAGACTCATATTGAAATGAATGGCTGTAGCAAACATTCTAGCTCATTTGCTTTACTGTATCAATGATATATTATTCCTCGAGGAATTTTTACCATGAAAAAGTGACAGTCATGCAGTGGTGCATGCATAAAAAGAAGTTGACAAATTGTAAATGGATATATGTGTAAAAAGTCTAAGTTTGATAAGTATAGAGTTATATTATGCATGTCATATTAATTTAGCTGGTGGTTAAAATAAAAATATATATCCGAAATAGAAAATCTGGGAATGTGTGTATAGACACGTTGTACTTTTAGTAGTGGCTAAAGTAGAACAGATGTAGGTATTCTTGTGTGGCTTGGTTTGGTTTGGTGGGTTTGACTGCACCTTCTAGCTCAGTTAGTGGAAATATACATAGTACACTTGTCTTGACTTACTTAGTTCATTTTAGCTTCAATGTTTTAATGTGTGTGGAGAGATAGGGACGGATATTATGTTTCGAGGCTGACTGAACTTTCTCCTGGGAACAAAGTGAAAGTTTAATGCTCTGTGTGTGTACTTTCACGTGGCTGGCAGACACTCATTAGTAATTTCCTTTGCTCTTCCCCTCCTTTTACTTTGAGGATGAGAGTACACTTGAGCAGAAGAGAAAACTGACAGTGCAGACGTAGAATACGAATCTATGTAGGACAGACAGAGTGGAGGAGAAAGTAAGAGAAGCGAAACAGGACATGGATAAGCAGTGGGGTGCACAGCCAAAAAGAAAGTTACATGCTTGGCAGCAGTAGCGATACAGATAGCACACTGTTAATACACACACATACACACACGGCCAAAACTAAAGGAAATAAAGTAGAGTGAAGAAAAGGAGGATAAGGTGAGCCGTAAGTTAATTGCTAAAGTCTCACTTGTCTTCTCTGCTCTTTCTTTGGAGTATCTACCTAATATCTTTTCTCAATGTATGCTGCATATGTAGTTAGGCATTTATATTTATAAGCTCTTGCTCACGTCACTCACTATAGCCTCCCTACACACATAGACAATATAATGTATAGGATGAAATAGTGGGGCCGTAAAGTCCAATACAAAATACAAGTGCATGTATACCTAGCTATAGATTATAAATGGTACACAGGTAGTGTCTATTAGGCTAAGAGGCAAGTAAAGGGAGAGAAAGTCTAGTGACTGATAAAGGAAGAAGTAAAACTAATGCAAACCTAAGTGAAAATGAGTAGAGTGAGTTGGGTGAAATAAAGTTTAGTGTCCTAGGTACACAAGGAAAGTGCAACTCTAGGTAGTCTGAAAGGACTAGGAGGAGGGACATGCCGGAAAGATGCTCGAAGGTTGAAGATGAAGCTAGCACTAAGCAGACACCTATTTCTAAGTACTTACATTAAAGCAAGTGACGATACTCTTTTAAAAGAATTAAGTACATAGTCTGTGTCTACAAGAGACAAGACTAATATGAACGGAGTTCTGTATCGTAAGTAACTTAAATGTGAGTTCCCATTTTCCTTCTTTCATTTTCTTTTTTTCCAGTAGACTGACAAAGGAGGCAGTCAAGAGTAGTAGGAGGTTAGGCCGACTGTGTGTGCATGTAAGTATACCTACCGCGCGGGTAGAGAGAGATGACGAGTTGATGTCCCTACCTAATCTATGTACTCCTCCTATTTGCAGACTTTCTCTGTTTTCTCGGAGAAAAAAGAGAATCCTTAATTGAACTCGCTTAATTTCAATTAGGACAACTTAAAAGGCTCAAATTGAAATTAATGCGTGACCCGAGTTTAAAATATCACGAGGCGGATCTTGCTAAGGACTGGAGCGGAATTTCTCATTTCCCCTTGTGCCTGCTTTGGTTTCGTTACTTTTCGCTAGCAGTTTGCCAGCTTTGACTTAAGTTGACTCCGACTTGGATCTACTACGTGGCCTGGCTCCACCGTTTGATATTTGATATGCTAGAGTCAGTAGAGGAGCACTTGCATTACATCACAAGCAGTCCAATCCCAACCAGAGCCACGAAACCCACCAAGTCAACCAAGTCAATTCGAACAAGCCTCGACTACTCCTAACCCTGTCTCGATCTCTCTCTCTCTCACACTCTCTGGCGAGGTTTCCTCCGTTTCCTTTCCTCATTCTCCTTGCTAAATATGCATGTGCGTACTTTACTTTCATACGTCTGCCAAAGTACCTGACTTACGTAAATATAGCAATGAACTTACGTACGTCCCAAGAATTTATTTCCATACGACGAAAACTGACGAACAGAAGTGTGACTTCGGGTTCAACCATTTAAGTTTAGTTCTATAAAGGGAAATACCTTTTTTCTGTCTCGCTCACTAGTTTACTACTCTTTTACGGTCTCAGTTATTTGTATGTACATAGTTGGAGATTGCACGTACATTACATAACTTATTTTTGGCAGAGGAACACGGATTTTTTTTAACTGAATTTCCTAGCTTTTTGCGGATGTCACTGTCATAATACGTCATAGTACCTGTCCTTAAGGCAATACTCATACATTTACGTGTACAATTTAGATATGCCTTGTTGAATTACCCAAAGTCACAATATTATAACATGCAAACCAAAAATTAATGCTTTTCTACCACATTTGCCTAAGTCATAAAAAGCTGCGTTCCTCCACCAGACCTATACTTTATCCACCTACGTGTAGGAGTAATATAATTAGGTAGCCTACACTATATTTATTACATTCACTTCGTGCGCCATTCCTCTCCAAAGAAAGAAAATCTTCCTCCAACTCACGAATAGACACATATTACCCAGAAAATTTTACACTTACAAATACAAATAGTTTTATCCCATCTCATCCTGACAAAGTGTTTGCCCTGCCATCACCAAAGACTCCTACTTTACCACCATATAGGCAGCGAGCTATTATGTAATCACAACTATCTACTCCAATGTACGCTATAGGAGATATGTCATGTAATTTTAGTATGTAGTTCCTTCCTCTTTTCTGTATAAATACAAATGCTCTCTTCATGTTCTGCCTAGCTGAACTGCATCCGAGCCATTCTATTCTACATAGCTACTATCTATATTTTTCACCCGAACTCAATGTGACGTTCTGCTACTCCCCTTTATGTATCCTGGCAGTTTGCTTCACGACTGTTCATTCAACTCACTCACTCACTATTTATACAAAACTTTTAACGCAATTTTTTCCGACTACTGTACCAAATCCTAAGTTAGACTCAGAATTTAAATTTCACTTCACTGCTCAACAAACTCTCAAAGAGACTGAAAACAAATAGCATTCCAACTGGTAAAAGCAAAGTACCTATAGTTGCTAGCTGCATAAACAGATTAAATATATTAATGCAATGCTAACTGCATTTCGGATGGAAACAAAATCATATAGTAAGCAGTAGGTACGTAATGTAACGTTACTACATAGATACAAGCAAATACGCAAAGTAGTGGGTACCTACGCATTAAACTTTTATTAGTTTTACAGATAAGAGGATTGGTTGCCTCCTGCTTTACACTCTGACACAACGACACCCGACAGCCAGTCTAAAATTTTGTCTAAGAATTATGAATGTTGCCTAAAGCTTTACATAAGTTATGAAAAATTGACCAAAACTTTACGGTGACGGTGACAATGCAAACTGCATAAAACATTAAGATAGTTATCAAAACTGCCTCAAACATTACGAAAGCTAACAAGCTAACCTATTCTATCATTCGAATTTTTGAATCCATTAGATGTAATGTGAATGATCACACTAGACTATGACACATCACAAGTTTGTATTCAAAGCATAAAATATTATAAGCACAGTAACATGAAACCACAATTTCGATTCCTTCGTATTTAAAAGGTGTTTTCACGGAAGTCTTAGACGCTGCGCTATAGCTAACTATTCTGTTGTGGTAAGGTCTTTTAATACGTTTTTAGAAAGTAAATGAAATGAGTTTTTAGTTCAATGAAATAATATTATTATCTATGTGAAAAAACAAGATAATGATATTAATAGCATAGAATTCTTATTAGTTAAATAGTAGGTACAGAGTATGTTCAAATGAGGATGTATTGTAGGTTGTATATCCAATAAATGAAATTAGAATAATATATGTGAAATGGGTGCACATACCAGTAGATAAGATTTATGGAAGCGTTAGCTCCCCGCAAAAGCAATTGTAATAAATGCCGGACCCCGTAGGGAATATGTGAAGATATTTAGTATCATGAATAGACAAAAGTATTTTTTAGCAATGGAGCTGGATAGTGCTTTGCGATAATCCATCTGATTTAGTTTTAGATAGAAAAGGGAGCAGAGTGACTAGCCATGATGCCATAGATAGAGAAAGCCTAGTATTTCCATACAAATGCCACACGAAATTCACTTGTGCTCAAACATTTGGCTAGAAGGCTGGCGTAAAAGAAAAGGAATGTTAAGCTAGAAGAGCCACAACTATGTATTTAAGTGTAGCAGGAGGATGGAGTTGAATGCACATTTAAGATATATAGGTACTGGTTGGTAAGTACGCATGCATGCCTCCTTAACGTAAAGCCTATATTATCCAAAATTTACATACATATGTAATAATTCTTGTGATTTCCCTCTTTTCCCCTTTTTATTTTAGGTTTTGGTAGGGAAGTGTTCAGCCGAACTATAATCTAACAATAAGTAAGAAACGGCAGTCACCCTTATTCAGTCTGAAGAAAAGTCTTAAACTGTAAATTCAGTGGACTGGCACGCTTCTCTGCAGATGCAAAAACATCGTATGTTTTTGAACAAAAGTTACGTAGTTACTGTTATATATTGTGCTATTATTACCATATAATGCGTATTTAGTAGTAGCTACATATTTCTGCCTCTTTCAAAACACATTCATTCTTGTACGCATTTTTGGGCACAGGAGCCACACTTCAGAACGGAAACAGAATAATTCCTAGGCGTTTGTGTAGCTGAACTATCTGTGTGTGCTATACATATCTCCATCAAGTTAGCAGCCTTATTAAGTCTCTAAGTATACATAGTCCTCCTTGTCAAGATTTCCGCTCAATCCAATATTTCTTGTGAGGTTTAAGCTCCTTGTTAAAGGGAGCGGAGTTGTATGTAGGCATTGGATTCGAAAATCAAATTTGATTCCTCAACTCCCTGACGCGATTTCAAAGGGAAACTTATTTAAGCCACATTTATGTGCCGGGTGATTTTGCTCCTGAGTTTCCTCCCCCTTTTCATGTCAGCTTCTCGGAAGGTTATGTAGAAAAAGTGTATGCTTTTCTAAGACCAACAGAAATTCATTTGCACTCTTTCACTTTCTCCATCCATGGTTGGATTTTGAATGGCTTTCCAATAGTTGAATGTTGAGAAGCATTGAGCAATGAGATTACATTACATAGTTACATTATCAGAAATCTCGTCTCTCCTCAGCTCAGAATCATTGTAGCCTAGCAAGGAACGACATTAGCTTAAACTTTAGTTGGATGTACATAAAATACACCAACTTATCTTTAGTGCTCATGTAACTTTCTCTAACTAAATTGACTTTTACTACATTGCTTAGGGAGAAGTTCTCTTTTCAAACTAAGCCCGTGAAATCTTAACTTTCGTTAAGTATAACTTGGATAGTTTGCATCCTGATCTTTCCACCGAAATGATTACGACATGATGACAGATACACTTGTTTACCACGAATGCTTTTATTAAGAGCTTTGACTACTTCTATTTAGATTGCTTGGAATTTCTTGCTACCTATATACTCGCATTCATTTTCTTTGCTTTCTTTTCGTGTTTCTTGTAAAAATTCCAACGCAGAAGCTTAAATATGCCAACTCAGTTTGCATGTGGCATTATTATTAAAAATGTTTAGCTAAATAATATCATTACGAATCTTGACTTTCGTGATAACTGATAATACGAACACGAAAAGTCATAACGAGGACAAATGACTTAATATTTGGCGGATGTGATTTTGTGGTTCTTAATCGTATTTCGGAATTAGAGCTTGAGAGATGGTATTTACTTTGCTACAATGAGTACAAAAGAATGGCGTGCTGTAATTCCCTCATTCTAATAGCATTAGAAGTATTATGCAGGAGGGTAGGCGAGAGGGGACATACTTAAGTGTGTTAAGTGAAATTGGTGCGGTGTGATATACATTAAGGCTTAAGTTACGTTTTGTGTTACCAGTCCAAATCTCACGCTCCTCTTCATCGCACCCTACCACATACATCATGTTACTTTATGCAAATTCATTAAGGAGAGAAGAAAGAGCCGCCTTGGCAGCACACATTATGTATGCAATGAAAACATGAAATGAAATAATCGATTATGCATTGTTCCTCTGTCCCATTATTAAGTTTCGTTCCTGCCTTGTTTTGTTCTGGACTACAGCAACTTCTATATCAACAATAACACCACTGTATACGACTTCTCCTCCGATTACATTATTCTCCCTGATATCTTCCTCTAATTCTATTTACTCTAGACACCCTCACCACATGCACTACATTTCCCAACTGTTTCAAACTTTAAGTCCATGCTACTTTCACACACATTAAACATGTCTTAGGAGCAATCACTTTAGATGCATCTAAAGTAGAAACATTTTTAACATGCCTTGCTTCTTCTCAAAGTAAAATATCATGGCACCTTGTATGACATCCGAAGTCGGAAGACAATCGTTTATCTAAAATCATGAATTATAAATATTATTTAGGAGCTAAGTTGTTCGTAGTTCGATGTTCGATGCCCTACTCGTTTGTTGAGCAGACCAGAGACGCAGACTTGTTTCTATGCTATATTATATGTAAATTATAATTTGTAACTGTGAATATAAATGTACACGTTCTATGTATCAAAGTTTGGCATTCATTATTTCTCAGCTTGTCTTGACAGTGCAGTACATAGCTTTAATTTGCTTCGTTCATTCATAAGTTATAAGGAACATGTTACATTTACATTGCTCCACATACAATAACAATGCTTGACAAGTGAAGCTACTACATTAGCAATTTCCTTGTTTGTTTCGCCGTAGCTCTATTCACTAGATGAACTAATTAAATGCTGTAACGTAAAATCCTCGAAAGGGCCATACATTATGCTGTAGGTAAACCAACTGTCTGCTTATCTTCGTATCCATGCTTGGTATTTTCCCTCTCTCCTCCAAATCAAGCAAAGGTTATCGTTTCTTTCCCTCTGATCATTCGTATTTTACTTGTAAATCTAAATTAAAATCCAATTACCTGTTCTTAATAATTTGCAGGTTTTTATCACACCGGATATACTATTAAATGTTTAAAATAGTGTAGTTTTAAAAATCTGTTCACCCCCATATTATTACGATCTAACCTCACATACCTATACAACTAAATACGTATTTCCAATGACTGCAGTATCTATCTACATTAGTTTCAACTGCATTTAAATACGTTTTGATTGTGCATTCACTATGTATCACTAACAAGTAGTATATTTAAAACGAAATATTTGTAAATATTTATTCTGTAGTCGAACATTTCCTTTTATCAATGTGTTGTTGACAAGGATCGAATGTATTGAGTATGAAATGAATCAATGAATTAAATGAAGTATTTATACGATTTAGCTGTAGGTTTTTGTAGAGTTGTCTGATGTCCTGACTGATATTAGATATTGGATAGATGCAGTATGCTTGTAAGTATGTTAGCAATGCGATGGAAAACTTCCAGAATTATTGGGTAGGTTTTCCCTTCTAAAGAACATAAGAAATAATAGTACCTATCTAGAAATTAGAACAGTCAACAATACCTTAAATACCTACTTAATTCATTAGGAAAGCAGTAAACTAAGTTTGTGACTAGGTACATTGTATTGCACTTACATTAGGAATTCCACGTTGACACAACCACATCTTTAAAGTTTTGAAATTCACAACATAACATATCCGAACTTTTAGGGCTGACTTGACTGGTAGACTTAATAACATTCTTGTACAGTGTCCCTATATATAAAATATGATGTGCTAAAGTATGTAGTGGTGTGTTGTGTAGCTAGAAGGGAAGTTAACTTAGGGCTAGCTGAGCTAGCAAGAAGAGTTGAATGCTGAGTTGAGTTAGTTAGCATTTGTTTGCATCATCTCATCTCTCACTCTTACTTTGCTATCATCGTGAGTTTTGTAAAGTGGAGCTTTTCTTGTGTGATCTAATGTTATGTTATGATTGCTTAGTAGTATACATATATTATCGAGCTGAGCATGGCTCCAGATTCTACGTAGCCATTTACAGTTTCGGAATTCAGTTTGTTCAACACGGTATGGTTTTATATGATATGCTCTATAATTGGACTAGCTCTACATTGTAATACTATGGGTAGAGTACTTTGCTTGATTTTCCTTTGCTCCAGTTTTGCCTTAGCTTCCGTTCGTGTTCAAGACTAAATATTATGTAGCATGTACGTAACTAGCAAGTTTCTGGAGCAAAATGCATGATACTGAAATATTGTGTGTCTTATGTACATATATGTAGTCCAAACATAAATCCCGAAGAAGTAGAGTGTATATTCCGTAGATTTGAGTTCAGTAGGAGCAAAGAGAGCTCTCTTGTCCTGCTCTGCTCTGTTTCAGAGGAGGAGAAGAAGAGAAAACTGAGTTCTCTCTCTCTCTCTCCAGCTCCCACTAACAATAAGTAACTAAGAACAGGAGACAGTATTAGCAGGATTTCATGAATGTTTATACATACACGGTTAGTTTAGGAAAGTTAACTTTGCAGTAGCTCATCCTTATCCGAAATTCGAGTCAAGTCAAGTGAACTCTTTTCCGTGGAATATGACTGGTACTGGAGACTGGTAGTCTAGTTTAGCCTTATCTTTATATTCATCACACCCCATCATAACAACCATAACATTGCATAAACTGCTTTAGTGTGGCGTGCCATGGCAAATTTCACATCCTGGCAAATCTCCCAACGAATTTTTCAATAATGAGCCGCTACTGACTAACCAAACAACCGCATAGACTCCGGAGAGACAAGAAGACACTAGGAGTAAGCAATCGCTAAATCACCCTGTGAAAAATGAGGGGATTTTGACTCGGATGGCAGTGCACATCTGCATTGCTTTAGCCTTGGATTTAAACCTTTTTTACTCTATTAATGGCTCTAAACTATCTTACTTGCTTCAAGATACAGCTTACTGCCTCATCTTCTATATCTACAATATTCCCATCTCTTTATTGCTGGAATATTTACACATTTGTCTAACTATATGAACATACAATAGCAAAACATCTCATATCAATACTACAATGTAAAATGTAATTATATCATGATGTATAGCATTGTCTCAGTGTGTAAATACACTAGACACGAAAATGTATCTAGGAATACTATATTCATTATGAAGAAGTTTCAGATTATGTTTTTCATGAGTATGCTAATGCAACCTTGTGTGTGCCAGGCAAGCACTGCTCCATTAATAATACAACTACACTGTAAAAAAGATATATCTCACATAAGGCAGCCTCCCAGAACGAAAGTGCAAGGTGTCCCTAATCAAATCTGTCGTTAAGACTTAGGCTCAAAGGATTTGTCTCTCTGTTAAGCATTTGAAGACAAAATAATTGACTGCAAAGACTTTGAAAAAACATTCTTTTAGCAAGGCCGTAGACTATGAACGAAAATATCTTAATGGCTTTTCTGTGAATAATTAGCGGTAGGAAAGAAGTTTTTTGACAACAGTAGGGAACTTCCTGTCAAATAAGGATTTATGGGCATTAAAAAATTCCGAGAAGAACTGAGTCTAATAACCTTACCAGATTTACACTATATCTATTTGTAAAAACAGTGTTTTCTCAAACATAAAAAACTAGTAAAGTATTTTCAGTAAAGAAATCGAAGAAATAAATATGAATGAGCGTGCTGAATAATTATTCCAAGAAAAGGGAAATGATGGGAACGAGATTTAATGTATTTTATTCCAAGTATAAAATGTAATTCAGTAGTAACATGATGTTAAATGATGTACTTACTTGCGCTGATTATATTTATATCTGGTCTTATAACATTTGAAAGTTTGTTGACTTACTGTGTAGCATCCGTTTTAGTAGGGAGAGGTAGAGTAGAGAGCTCTCACATAAATTACCATGTTTAAAAAGACGAGGATGCAGTAACACTTGGGTGGATTCTGGAGGAGGTTTATTAGAATAAAAGGATGTGTTGATGATGCAGAAAGTAAGTAAATAAAGTGAAAGTATTGTTGAGTAAAGGATCTGTAATAAAGTAAATGAATTTTAACGAAAATGGAACGAAGGGTTGAATTTGAAGAAGAATGTAAACATCCTGAGAAGCCCAGTTAAGTTAACAATCAAGATGGATCACCACAAAAATACTGCAGTACTATAAACCAAATTAGGGCATCTATCCTTATTTGTATATAATAAGTAAGAAGGGAGGGATATTCTCGAGGGCTAAGTGAAAAATACCCTGAGAGAAATAAGTAAGTATGCGAATAAGGATAATTAACTATAGAATAACAAAATGGTTTGTTCTTGCGAATAGCATTATTACATGGTGTTTACTGTAAGCTCCGGCGACACGCTATATCTGTTTATGGTAAATATCGGTAGGCAACAAGAATTGCAACAACTTGGAAAGACTAGGCACAGCTGAATATGCATAGCCACACAAATCTAAGTCTCAATCTTGAAGATAAGTTCAGCGGAGCGTGAGGAAAAACAAGAGAAAAGCTTTTGAGCAAGATATATTTGTAAACGGAAGATGGTAAACACTCATTGAAATTCATAGGCATACGCAGTGAGTGTTTCGAGGACTTTCTCTCAGAGAGCTTTCTATAGCATTCCCCTCAATGTACTACTACGCGGCTATAAATGTAGCAACTCCTACATAATATATCACAAAACAAGTTTTTTCAGCTGATGTAGTGTACATACTTAAATGATTATCTCTCTAGGCATACCTATTTTACTTACCTACACGTTCTAAATGTTCATTCTTATACAAGAAACTTCCTGAGAATACATAAAGGTCCTTTTTCCTATCTTTAAATTCAAATTATACTGCATGATTCAGGGAAGTAAGGAGTATTCACAGGAGCTACCTCCATGATAATTTTATATGATGCCATACATATTTAGTCAGTGGCTAGGTACATTTGTGTTCATACGAAAATGTATTCCGACTGCTCTAGAAATTCAATTCTCAGTTTGCAGTGCGTGGGAACTGGAGCACCACAAGCCAATCGAATTCTACCCATGCCAGTTCCTTTCCTTTCCTCCACTTTACATTAGTACTGACAGGATATTTTGAAATCGTTTCAAAAGGCTTCCCAAAAATACCTTGCAGACTACGTAGCGAAGTTCACCCACACAACATAATGCAACAGCCTAATACTGTACATCTATAGGTACCAACAAATAAATATCTCGTAAAGGCCTACTTAGCATAGCGTGCTGAGCAACGTTTTACGTATTGGCAGTCTGCATATTTTATATCGACCATATTTGGGAAAGTGGATATTTCAAATTGATTCCTACTAAAGACCTTTTTTATGTAAATGCAAATAGAATGTACTGTGACTGTAATAAGCACCTTATGTACATAACCTTACTACTAATATAATAGTACGTCAATGAATGTCTGTCAAGTATAATGCACGTAAGTATTGTAGCTACATAAAACGTTTCAAGTTTATACAGATAGTACCTACCTATATGTATAGTGATGTTACAAACAATACGCTAGCCGAGAAGATGTGATCTAAAATTCCAGGATCAGGATGTGACATGAACAAGAATAGATAAGAATAAATAAATGCTAGCACCAGAAGCTATGCCTACCTTCGCAGTACACAATAGTACAGTTTTATTAATGCATTGTTCTGGAAAATGCAAATAATACTATATTTCATTTGGTATTACAGTTACCTGTACATGAATCCTCTATGGTATTTATTTATTTGTAGGTACAATTTATTTTGGATTCGAAGCAGTAAATAAAATAAAATATATTATGTATTATATTGTTAACCTAGTAAATGTATGCAGATAAATATTTATGAGCAGAAAGAATTATAATATTCAAGAAACATTTTATTTACGTATCATCCATGTAATAAGACAAGTGTACCCGTACCGGCTGTACCCTAACAAATAATTTATACATTAAGTACAGAAACAGAACCCATTATATAAATAGCATGTACAATGCATGATACATATTCGAAAATGGAGAAACAGCATTTATGTTATCAGGTCCATTTACTGTATGGTCTAAAAGAGTGGTGTTTGTATAGAGTAAAATTAGATATTCGAAAATGTAGGAGAGATGTACGCATTAATGTGTACAGTAGTATTGAGTAGCTCATGGGCAGAATTGGAGTAAAGATAGAAGAATAATAATATGTGTAGTTAGAGACCACAGTGCATTACTGTTGGTTGGCAGAGAGCTGGAGGTAGAGTCGTCGTGGGTAGTAGTAGGTAGGAGCAGTTAATACATTACATTACATTACTCACGGAGTGAGTAGGAAAGAGAGTCTCCGCTCTTTTCTGATCTAACAACCGGAAACTTGCCATGGGGTCATCAAATATGGATAAGTGAAGAGGAGAAGTGGATGAAATATCAGCCCGCAGGTGTAACTATATAGCATTACTGCATTAATAGATGAGGGAAAGGAGAGAGAGAGAGAGAGGTAGTATTACAAATAGAATTCTAGTGCCACTTTCCTGCATTACCGTTCCCTTGTACAGCTTTCTCCCTCTCCCAATTCAACTTTCTCCACAGTTGATAGTGTGGCTCCTGAACGAGAAATTCAGTTCAGCATGTCCCTTCTCAACGATAAAATGAAAGGCGAATAGCTCGTCTCCACTCGTCCATAATTTCATATTTGTTACCAATTTCCAGTAAATCACTTTTGCAACAAGCGGAGCTATAATATCCACTTTGCTCCACTCCAAATACATATGTTCCTCCGATGCCCATCATGGCCCATTTCTAACCATGCCTTATGCCACACTACAGAGACAGAGAGAGAGAGAGAGAGAGAGACTCTACTTAAGAGATAGACACTAGACACTGAGCAAAACCTGGAAAGACGAGAGGAGCTCAAACCAAGGGAAACCACTGAAAATTGTGTACTCTTGTCTACTGCTCTGCATCAGGAGGGACTTGTACCCGTTGTACCTAAATACTTTAGCTATATGTACCTACGTATAGATAATAATAATAATATGCCCTATATCTTCCCTGATGTGTACTATTTACGCCAAGTTTGCATTCGCACACACTACTTGCACTAGAGTTAAACTATGTACACCTCCCATGCAGCAGCACTTTGGACCAAACCTAAACTAATAGTAAAAAGTAATGGGAAGTAATGCCAACGGTCCCTACCAACCTACATACATTGCTTACCTAGTTCAGTTTAAAGAGTTTAGATGTTGACTATTATTGGTACTTGGTACTTTGATGGTGTTTACTTTTCTTTGCTTTGCTTACTTTCCTCATTCAGCATCAGATCAGCCAGACAGAAGCTGGAACCAGCTCCCTCCCTGCACTTTTCTATCTCTATCGACTGCTGAGCAAAAAGTTTCGTTCCTTTCCTACAAATACCTTACTGATTCTGAATTTCCTCCTTCCCATATTAGGGACCTACTGGATGCATTCTATTTTATCCGATCTCTAGCACAGATAGAAACTCGGAAATCCAACGCAGTTTACCGTGGATCGAGTTTTACGTGTATTTATTCTGTTTTGTATCTGTTTAGCTACGGTACACACTCGACAACCTCTGTATGTAAATATACTGACTGTCAGTCTCTCTCACATCCTATCCCTTCCTTTCACTCTCTATATACCTATCACAGTTTACAGATTCACGTTGTTTGTTCGTACTGACTGATACTACTTATTTATACAGAATCCTCTTTATATATAATCAAACTAAGTAACTATATTTGATACTTCAGGTTTCATTCTTCTATTATCAACGCAAATGTATCTATTTTATGTATGTACAGAACCCAGATCTTGTTGGAATGGAATAATGGATAGCCAATAGCCGACCGCGGTTTCACATTTCCCATAATGCCAGTACGAGCGTCAGATTAAATGTGTACTCTTCAACCACCACCAGAAAACTAAACTCAGCAGTCCGAATTCAGACTTGAAATCAGTTGCTTTCTAAACACTATAACAGATTTATGCATAGCATCACTATCTCCTCTCCTCACTCACTGCATGGAATGCGAACAGTTCTACTAATCAATTCTTAATTACATTAATTATTATGTTTGATTGTAGCTCTAGGTCGAAATGAATACTTATGGCATGGAAATAGAATTGGATCTAAAATTTCATGCGCCACTTTCTCTTCCCTTTCTGATACTGCCATGTATTAATTCACATTACAAACCTCGGACAGATTCTCAATTCCTGGGGACAGTGAAGTAAGCTACATACTTACTTTTACCCGTGATATCATTTTCAAACATTTTGCTGACAAAATTTCTGTTGTGAAAAATGTAGGAATTTTTGAGACATTTTCCCCTTTTACATTGCAGAAATATTGTGACATATTTATTGGAATTTATACATTAATAGTATGTATGATAATAATTGACAGATATTGATTATATATAATTTCTACTTTTGGGACTAGGTTATGTGTCAAACTGCATATAATTATACCTATGAATATGGCACATGGTGAAAGCAGGAGAAAACAGCTAATATATGCTGTAATGATTCAAATGTTCATGCAAATTCAAGTTTACTCGCATAATGTGTGGTGAGTGTGTGGTGTGATATGCAGGTATGTACTCTTTTATGTCAAGCATTGAGTGAGTACCTACTTATCATCTCATTATCAACCAAGGACAATTTAAACTTTGATTAATTATGCAATAAATAATAATTGAGTTCATAATTTCAGTAATTACAGTTTCAGTTGAAAATAGACGAAGTGCACTCTGTGATATTGAGAAGGTGCTCAAATAGAACTTAAATTTTACATGCAGAGTTATAATGGTTCATATAGTGCATGGAATTTATGACAGGCAAAGGATGCTGTTATCTCTACTGCTGTCCTTTGAGACTTAGAATTAGGTCTTTGAAACTCTCAATTTGAGAAGGAGAAGCTTGAAAGCTATCTTGGTTAGGTATACATAAAATATGATAGGCTAGGTTAGTTTTAAGATTTAACTGCATAATATTGTTGCAGATAGGTAGTGAAAGTACAATGGAATCTGTGAGGAGCATCTTGAGTGTACATCAGCATCTACCTATATACAGTAAAAGTAATCCATATATACGAGCAGTAAAATTAGACCTAGATTTATTACAGCATAATACTTGTGAAATAAGGCAGGAGTAGAAAGTGGAGAATGAAGACACCTTATAGAACTTACTGACAATGGATGGGAGAAAGTAGAACTTACTTTGTTTTCAGATTTGGGTCTATTCTGTTTCTGTCTTTACTTGGCTTAGCCTATATTTATCTTTGCGTGACTTGACTGGCATGGTAATTGTATCGTCTGGCATCCTATACTTCTGCTGTCTGCCATGACGCAAGAAAAAAGACAGATCGTAACGTAAATACTCTATATAGCTACTGAACTAGGTTTTCATTTCGGCTTTTGGCCACCTATCCGCACCTATAACGCATTTATGTAGTATGTATGTATATGTAGGTTATACATACTTAAGTAGCAAGGGATAGCTACCTACTCCGACGAGAGCCTAAGTAGACTTAGGAAGGTAAGTAAGCACTTCCTATCTGCATTACGTATCTCTCGATGATATCTATTTTAGTATTCAGTACCTACGAAATGGCCAAGTCCTAGTTCTCATTCTGGCATGAAATATATTGACGATCGTTTATTTCGCAGCAGTCAAAGTCAGAAGGATGTGATCTGCCAAAGTTACTGAGCAGTCCATTCCACATTGACAGTACACGGCTGGCTGAATTAGATGTTTTGCCTAAACCTGTCTAAATATGTCGAACATCGCTATCTTTATCATTCTCTGTGCCTGTATAACGTAGAAACAAGAAACACATTTTAAATGTTAATTTGCTCGATTCTGAGTCACAGTACAAGACGATGAAACCGCAATTTGCAACCACCTACGAGGAAAAGGGTTATATACAGGAATTGTACAGGGATGGTAACTAATAGTGCACCCAACAGTGCACCAAACTTTTCCCGAAAATTTCCAGTACAAGAAACTTATACATAATTTTAACCGTTGTAAAAATGAAAGTCAAATTAGTGTGCTGGAAAAGATGTGAAGAAAGTGGTGTACTGTTTAGGTGGAAAAACGAAATGTAATTTAGATGGGGAGAGTCATATTTTGTGAACTTTTTAGAATCTATCCTTGTGCGTATATAGTTGGTATGTACATATGCTTTCGTCATCAATGGCCCTTATATAATACCACCACATTATATTAACTGCTTAACTAATCAAGAATTTTAACGTATGGACTGGTCTTGAAAGTCTTGTGGTTACGAAACAAAACGATGAAAAGTTCGAAGTAAATAGATAACGGTTACGCAATCAGTTTCAATGCATATTGCCTATATGTACGAGCATTAATGCAGATATTCTATGACAGCCAGTGCGTCTCTTATGAAATATGGGTAAAGTGTGTAATTAGTGCTAAATATGTATGCTACCGTGATTCTATTTCTTTGTGTGAAATCTATATAAATCTTTCACCAGAATTTTTATTGGGCGCACATGATTTAGGGGTAGTGAAAGTAACCTGAATAAAACTATGGTGTACAAACATAGAGAAAACTGACATGCTTACACTTACATCAACTATACCACTATACTACTGTATTACATATAATGTTACCTAAATACAAATATTCGTTATGCGAAAACAATTCTTCTGTATATTTAATGTTTACCTAGCAGACAATTTATATCCAGCCAATCCAGATTACACAAGGGAGATGTGTGTACACAAGTCACGAAGTGCATAAGTGGTGGGCCATTGACTAATCCCGTCTGGTAGCAATCATCTTTAAATATTATCTTCACTACTTACGCAACAATTAATTGCGAAGATATTAAATTAGAAAAAGCTATTATTTTTCCTTTTCTTGTAGCTACTGATTATTGTAGCCTTACCTAGATATTCAAAATCAATATGTAACTTCCCATTGCATTTCCATTAAAGTTCCAACAATTTCATGAAATACAGCTTTGAAGTTGGAAGAAGCATAAGACTCATTTGGGAATGGAATTTGGGAATTCTAGGGCATTATTGGCAATGGTACCACATTTGAAGTCGTTATGCTTTGCTGGCAAAACAGATCAGTCCGAGTCCGAGTTATGCGCTAATCATAATCATAAGTAGGTAGGCTACTGGCCTTTCACATGTGTGTGTAATATCTGTTTTCATCACTATTGCTTCGTGTGGTATATTTCATATATCAGTTGTATTCTGTATATCATCTGTCTGTCCTCAGTGTACTTAAGTGTGCTGTAGCTGCTCTAATGCTACTTTTCTTGAGCGAGGAAGGGGAAGGCCATCTCCAACTTTTAATTAACCAAGTTAGAGAAGACTTGGAGGAGGGAATCATGCTACTTGTGTCTTGAGATGAAGATGAGCACAGGAGACTAGCAAGACAAGATCAGTCAAGTACCACACCGTCCATATCAAACAATCTGCAAGGAGCCCAAAAGAATTGCAGAGACTTGAATTGTAGTGAGTAGTTAGTAAGCGAGTGCCTATACCATACCTACTACTTCACTCAAAACATACTGGAAAGAACTGGAATCCGGAGAGTTCGCTGTTCCTTCCTTTCCTTCAGTTAGCAAACTCTCGTCAATTCCTTCTAGTATGACAGAGGCAGCAGAGCACTAGGGGAGCTGGTGAGCACTCTGTTGTCTACTACTCTACAGACTTGATCTAATTACATTTCTTATACTATTATCCAGTCCCTATCTATTTTATTATAATAATCTATATAACAATCAACCAATGCAGCACTCTGGTTATATCATGACTTAAATAAGTTTAATATCCACTGCACAATAACAATATTAGTTAAGAATCCTAAATCGAGATTTGCATATACAGAGTGTGTAGTGACTGTAGTGACAGTATGTAATGGGCGTGTTACTAGTTACCTACTAGTATATAGTGTCAGGTCTGTAATGGCATACACTAATGGCAATTAAGGAAGATACAATACTGATAGGTATGTCAACAGAAGAGATAAAATGTAAATTGTTCTCAAAGCAAGTTAAAATATAAATATCGATAATAAACTAAAAAAATTTATTCTTTACAGTTTACTGTAAAGAATAAAAATATTTAGTTTACAAACAAACGTATGCACCATTATTATAGGCATTGGGCTTATTTACAGAGATGAGCACTAAAAAGTTCATATGACTTTCACCAAGGCCCTTTCACCATTAAGGCCCGTCTTGGCTGAAGTTGCTACATACTGCGATGAATAACAACAGGGCGAGAGGGT
>JABASI010000096.1:0-58274 GCA_019776505.1 Tomocerus nigrus | reverse complement strand
ATTATCTGATGCGATTAAATGTTGATTTTCAGGTGCTACTACAAATGAACTATCATACATAGTCAAAGCGGTAATCGATGGTCAGGAAATTGGACTTGTTGATTTGCCTGCACCAGGGGAAGTCGAAGAAGGAAAACTTTATTCTCTGTCCCATGACCTTCCAGTGTCACACGACCTTATTCCAGGGGTTAGATTTCTTGCCTTTTGCGTTAATATTGAAATTATGTGAAATAATTAACATTGTTAATTTTCAGATGACAATCACGGTACGATTTGAAATTTGGGACAATGCCACCGGCTACCGACAAATTTGCGCTTCCGCTCAAGCTAATATCATTTAATATTTTAACTATATTATTATATCATGGATCAGATTTAAAAATTGTTTTTGAAAATCATCATTTACTTATTATAAGTTATTATAACATTTAAAAACTTAGAAAATACTTACACCATAAATTAAAACAGTATAAATGAATATTATAAATATCCTCGATGTTATTTATAAAGGATTCAAAAAGAGTTTGTTAAATATGGTAACTAAATGCATTTGTAAAATATAAATGTAAATGTAATTAGTTAACTAATCGGCTACGATAATG
Organism: Tomocerus nigrus; assembly: GCA_019776505.1. Classification (NCBI taxonomy): domain Eukaryota; kingdom Metazoa; phylum Arthropoda; class Collembola; order Entomobryomorpha; family Tomoceridae; genus Tomocerus; species Tomocerus nigrus. The sequence continues at coordinate 57,672 of JABASI010000096.1, read as the reverse complement.
AAAACTCATGATGAGTAATATTTAGTGAGTTATTACTGTCATAAATTACTTAAATCTAAATCATATAAAGACCATAAAGATAATACTACAGTGAAAAAATTGAACAGATTAATAGCAGTCACAAATAAATTAGTGTCCTGATGAGCCCCCGTCAGAAATCCTCTCGTAAACGGATTCTCCCATTTCAATTTTGTCAAGGCCCTTTGATGCTGCTGAATCATCAACTCGTAGCTGCAGCCCAGGAATTTTGTTCATGACGTAGAGAATAATGTACGTCAGAGTAAATGACCACAAGGCTCCGGACGTAATGTCTGCTACTTGATAGCCCATTTGCTTCCAATTTCCACTAACCCATCCTCCTTCAATTATAGATTGTCCGTCCAAATTAGCAATGGATGGTTGTGCAAATATTCCAGTAAGTAGAGTTCCAATAAGACCCCCAATTCCATGAACGGCCATCACTAAGAATATAAATAACAACCTTACAGAATTTAAAATTCATTTTCGTAATGATTAATGATCTGATCAAATGAAAGTCTTTTGCGAAAAAGCCCACCATCTAGTGCATCGTCGAATCCTAAAATAAAGAAATAAAAACGTTAAATAAAATAAAGGAATAAAAAGACAAGTAACTAAAATAAAGTAGGTAGGTACCTACCTAATAGACAGGTAAAGTGACCTTACCTATGACATCTTTTAATTGGATGGCCGCGTGACAACCGAGAGATCCCAATAATCCGAATGCAACGGAAGATGCCGGTGAAATGTATCCAGATCCTGTTATGGCATTTTATTTTAAAAAACATTTTATTTTCTTCAGAATATCAATTTTAAATATATTTGCCCACAAAATATATTTGCCAACTTCATCTTTTTCAAAAAAGAAGCTCTACCTACTATTTTTTTTCAGTTTCAGTTACATAATATCTATTGAAGAAGCCTAGAACGATTATTCGTTTACTGAAATGTAAAAATTTAGAGAAAACATTAATTTACCTGGAGTAATAACGACAAGTCCTGCAACAGCCCCAAAACAAAAACTTAGTGCTGAAAACTTCTTTTCTCTTCGGTAATCAAGAAGAGCCCACGTGATTCCACCTACTGACGCTGATAAATTCGTAACAACGATTACCATTGCTGATCGTGCATTGGCCCCCATTGCTGAACCACCGTTGAAACCAAACCAGCCAAACCATATCAGCGAGGTCCCTAAAACAACTTGTACTATGTTGTGTGGTTTGTAAATATTTGTTCCTGATTTGTCCCTTTTTCCAAGGATCACGGCATATGCTATTGCTGCTGTTCCAGAAGCTATGTGTACCGGTCTGCAATTATAAAACACATCGATAACAATTAACAACCTCTCAAGTTTCTAGAATTTCCAGTTACTAAGAAATAGGTAGAGTATTTTAGAAAATTATCATTTATTATCATGAACATACGTGCCCCCAGCAAAATCTAGCCCTGTAGACATAAATAATAACGATTATCAATTTCCTTCCAAACAAAACAGTTATAAGAAAATATGTCTTAAAACTGTACCTCCAAGCTCTCTGGACCATCCTTTAGGTCCCTTTATAAATTATAATTTTTTAGTTTGATAATTAATACCTTGAATATTTTATAATTACAACAGAAATTGTTTTTAGCATAATACCCATGTCCAACAAGCAATGACATCGTAGACAAACGTGGTCCATAAAAACATAAAGACAATTGTCGGTAGAAATCGTCCTCGTTCAGCAGTAGCCCCTACGACTAGAGCAGGAGTAATTCCAGCAATCATTCCTTGATAAACGCAGAAGAGGATTTCGGGAATTCTGTCATTGCACACTATTCTCCCATCAGTAACTCCCATTAAGAAGGCTTTGTCCAAATTTCCTATAAATCCATTTCCCTTTTGACTGAAAGCTAAAGAGTAGCCGAATAGAAACCACTGCAAGAAAATCGTAAAGGAAATTATGCAAGAGACTAACAATTTATTATTTATCAAATTATTACCAACATTTTACACATAAATGCTAAATATAATAACATTTATCTGCTAAGAATTATTAGAGATTACATTACAATAGATGTAATTTATTCAATTATAATAAATTCCATACGTACGAACAGTAATAAAAAATATTTACTTGAAACGAAACGACAGCAATAGACCAGCAGCACAAAATAATTAAAGACAGAGCACTTAGGCTTCTGGCCATTCCACTATAGAAGAAACCGACCCCTGGGAAAATCAGACAAAATAAAATCGTTTTATCATGACCTAAACTGAACATTGTAAGTGAGAATGAGTGAAAAATAAATTGTAAAAAATGTTTTTGCATTAAATATTACGGATGCAACTTTCAAATATTTATATTAATACCTTATTTTTATTTCGAGTTAAAAGATTTAGTGCATACCAGGAACCATGAGCCATACTAATGCTGTGCATGCTAATGTCCATGCAATATCGCCAGCATCATATATTTCACGGACTGTAGCTGTAGAATTCGGTGTTGTTGAAATGAGTGTAGACGGTGAAACTGTACTTTCTTCCATGGTTTGCGATTCTTTTTTATCCCTGTCTTGATTCACATTCAAGATTTTGGGCTTGGATATACTATATAAATACAACTCTTTTAAGTATATTGTGCTAAATATAAATATGACATTATTGTTTTGTGCTGGTACTTGGTTGGTATATGTAAATGTCAGGTAGATGAGATGTGAAGACGTAAATAACAATTTTGAGTAGGTACGTTAGATATTTAAATAAACCTTTCTGTTACACAAGTGAAAAGTGAATCTTTGTATTACAAAGTAAGAAATGGCAAATTATTATACTATGTAATTATTGTCAATTGCCAGAACTGAATTTTATTGTATCACGTTGCCATTTGCCATCTGATGGAAATGTAGACCACACAAATAGAATGTAATATGGGACTAAAATAAGTTGTAAAGCTCGAACTTTTCCGTTGGCCAGAATTAGCTATTTGTTCATGGTGAATACAAATAACGTCATCACTAGGAACTACTGGATTAGCAATTAGCTAAACTCCCTTTTCCAGTTAAATAGTGTAACTACACGAGCAATAACCGCAAATGCGTAGGCTTTAACTGTCTGAGTCTACACTACACTACAATTTTATTTCCAATTTATTAATCTACAAAAATTCTATTTGCAATTTCATAGTAAAATTACACTGTAAATAATGTCATTTACAAAACTGTCCTGTCCACAAAACCAATTACTACACAAATATTAAAATTTAGTTGTTCGTCCATACAGAAATATAATTGCTCGTGTACTTTAACTTTTAAGCATGTAATTAAACACTTATTTCGATTAACAGTACAAAATTCATTTATTTATGCACATTTATTATGAGTGTGTAATAATTACGAAATGTTCTCTAGACAAGACACTGTAAGCACTAAAGACAGATGAAATTGTAGCAATCTACAAGAGATTTCTATATGTATATTTTCTTTGACAAGTTCACCGCTTTAATACTAGAAGAATACTGTTCGGGTAAGGAATTCTGCTGATTGTGATTGATGTGTAAATTGACGTACATATTTACATATGGTAGTCCACAGTTCCTCAGTTTTCCAAGTTGGCATTGTCAGGATAGAATTGCAAGGACGCGTCAAAAATTATCTTGACTATTCGATTAGCCTTTATCTAACTAAAAGAAGCATAAAGGCACGATGTATTTACTTAATGGAATAGCTACCTACTACCTAACTGTATAAAGCTATGATTCATAATTCGAAATAGATATTGAAAATGAATTAGTCATATCAGGAGTTATCTTTCGTAAATATTTTATAGAACTGTAGTGCAGACACACATCATCACATTACACATGTAGGTACCTATTTGTGAATAAATCCTCCCGGCATGTACATACACTTTTCCTCGTTTGACAGGAAGTTTAATGACCATTGGCAAATAGAGCCATTTGAGTTTGTTGAGTTGAAATGAGCAGAGACCAAAAAGAGTCAAAGCAAAAGAAATATTTGCTTACTGGACAATTTTCGACGTAGAGCTATGTGTTTGTTATTTTTAATAACAAAGCAGTAAAAAGTAAGTTGTTGTAAGTTCATTTTTATCAAGTTTTCTTAATACCTAGGTACTCACTTTGTGAGCACGTACTGATAAATAACATTAATAAATAATGATAACGATTGCAGTTTTCCGTCTGTGTTGTAATTTATTGCAACTTAGGTACATTACATTCTCCAATCTCCACACGGTTCCTCATAATAAAATGACCCATACATCTTTCCGCACAATAAAAATGAAATAGAAAGAAGCTATAATAATCTCAGAATGCTACTGAGGATGTGGTTTCCCGTGCCGTGCCGTATCATTGTAAAAATTACAACGTATAGGGTTTGATTTGTATTAATTTATTGTACCAAAATACATCATAGTAGTGCTATTGCAGCTATTTATGGCTATCATAAGGGTTAAAAAACACATACGCGTATTTGATATATTATATAGTACGAATGAATGTGTCCGAAGTCCAAATCAAATCCCCATTTCCCATTCCCAACAAAATACAAAGCTCAAATGGAAAATATCAATTCCACAATAAGACAAGGTCAAACAGTATAAACAATACCTAATGAGTTCGTTAACTTTTGCATCATCAAATCTGTATACAGAAATAGAAAAACGTCGTGATTTGCCACATCATTTATACCACGAACACGAATAAACATTTTTTCATACTAATTTCAATTATTTGAATGTAAAATTTCATTTCAAATTGAAAGACCACACATTTAAATACATACATATACTTCATCATCTCAATAAATCACCATCCATAAACATTAGCGGAGAATGATAGAAGTACCTATATAGCAAAAGTGTAATGTATCATCTTTTTTGTAATAATAACATACAAATTCCGATTCGTGTCAAATATAACTGTCCATCATCATCACTTCATCACAGCTGAATTTACTGTGCATACTAAAACTGCAATTCAAATGCATTTTGCATTGTTGGTGATACATTTATCAGAAGATTGAGAATCTTAACTTAACTTACATGGGTAGACTAAACAAATACTTCAATTTGATTCATTTCAGTCAGTGCAGTACAAAGTTCACTTCTCAATCTCGCACGCGTCCCCACCCTCACTCACCACTATGCACTACCACTATACTACGTAGTACTTAATAGGAAATAATATTATTATGCCCTATATCATATCATACCATACATACCATGCATATCTACCACAAAAACCACAACCGTTATAAAAAATTACAATGAATTCAGTAGACACTAGTACATAGTGGACACTTGGACAGTACAGTATTAAGCATATAACTTGTCTTACGTTTACAAATAACGTTTACAAATCTCATGTCCACACATACACCCCCCGCACGTCGTATCACACATACCACGTACAATGAAAACGAATACATGGTTAATACTCTAAAGTAAACAACCGAAATCATTTTTAATCATATAAATTACAATTTAGATTGATCATATTACAAAAACACAATTTTTAAATGGTAAACAATACTAGAAACTAGCTAGACAGCCTGAGCAGCCTGACAGACTGTGTTTTATCAAAAGAGTAATCAAGTAAAGGACAGTTAGATAAAACTGATAAAAGAAACTATTGTCAAGTTGAGCAAGCAGTCTAGTCTAGGTAGGTAGTCTAATTCTGACTAAACTGTACTGTACCCGAACACTTTTTCAGGTTGTTACCATCATTTATCTGGACATTGTCATTCAATTCTACTTTATTCATCTTGTAATAATTTTTTCATGGGTAAAACCCTTATCTTCCTTAAAATCCAATATGTTGTAAATGGGATAGATGACCTTTAAACAGATTCTAACTGAGAAGAATCTAATGTAATGTCAAGTGCCAAATTAATTTGACAGTTTAGTAGTTCATTGTACCTGCCTGTCATGTGCCCAATTATTGATTTGTAAGCGCAACCCTTGCCTTAGCATAAGTGTAGATTTGTAATGTAATTGCTATTTTTGCAAAAACGAGGATTCAAATGTTGCATATCATTTTTTTTTCATTTCATCATCGCAGAGTTGCATTTATTAATAGAGATTTCGGTGGACAAAATTAAGTCTTGCCAATTTCCCTCGGGTGAGGGTTCTTACATGGTCAAGGAATAATGAAAATTAATGTGGTTATATATATGCTGATAGTATACCGAGTACCGACTGACGTAACAAGAATTTTCTGTATTGAAAAATTAAATCCTGTCCATATTGTATCTAATTAGTACTACATGGCTGGCACTATCTATAATAATACCTGCATCATTTGCTAAAAGCAGCCCATGAATTTAAAACCTAAAATAAAGCCATCATAATCATGAAGTATTTTCTCATTGAGCTAAAAACAATATCCATCATCATTATCATTGCTTTTAATTGGCCGTTTGTCTTTATAATAATTTCTTGATCTGGTAATACCTACTGTCATTGTTTGTGTATTGGCTGATGGTAGGCTCGGCTAGGATGTGGTCATTTTAAATTTTAATTCACCGAGGTTTGGTATGGTAAAGGTATGGTTTTCATGCTGGTCACACACAACTTCCAAATTCACAACAATGCAAGGAAATGATGTGAATGAGAGTGGGAATAGTGGAATGTGAGAACATTTCAATGCTTCTGTAAAACGAATAGAAAAGAAAAAAATAGGTTTTATGTATAGCAGCTATGTCGCAGAAGAGGTTTTAATGATAAATATCAATGTACTTACAAAATGTGCATGTGCAAGAAAATCATATTACAAAAACTGGTGAGGAAACAATAAGAGTATTTCTAATTGTCTAACTGTCGATTGCCGAAATACAGGATCAAGATCAAATCACATATTAGCTAGAGATTGATATGAATTATGAAAGTTTTGATTTGAACTGTAAAATGAATATGAAATACATGCGGGCGGACGTATATGCATATAAGTATTATAGGAAAATAATTTTAGGCCGGACTAAAATATGCATGCATATTGTTAATTATTAGCTTCATTTTTTACACCAATAATTTTATTATAATCAGACCAGATTAGTTGTATAGTTATATTTGAAATAGTAATCCAGGCAAAATACATGATTTTCGCATGCATCATAAAAAGCAAAATTATAAAGTTAGTATTATTTAGTAAAATATACTGAATACTGATTATATTATGAGCAGACAGACAGTTTCTTCATGAGCAAAGTAAATGAGACGAAGGAAGTAATTTTTTGACTTATTTTTCGAGTGAATAATGAATACTCACTTAGTTTCCTGTGATATTTAAAATCCTAGATTTTATGCCCTTTTTAGTACTTCGTTGAACTTCTCTCAAACTCAAGTTGTTCACACTTGAGCGGCTTGGAACACGAATCTGGATAATTCGAACGCGACCCAATTCTGTCTTAACAGGGACTGTTATAGTCATGATATTGAATTCTGTCTCAACAGTGATAAGTTGAGGGTCAATATCTATTTCCCCAAGATCCAGTTCCAAACTGAAGCCCTCATCTCCGACAGTAGTAACGCGTAATCCTGGGATACGTCCACCACCACATTTAACTACGTAGCCATTGACATTGTAAACACCAGGTTCCAATGGTGTGTTATTAAACTGTACTGACTGAGGAACTTTCGGAGGAATCGACGGTGAGCTTTTATAATTCGGGTTCAATCCAAGTCTGAAAAATAATTCAAAAGTTTCAAAAACTCGAATTTTTCACTTCATTAATGAATTTTATTGAGCATATACGAACTTCATTGCGAACGCTTGATTTCCCATTTGAATTTTCTTGAGCTCTTTCGAGTAATCTTCAAGGTCCATAGTAAAATCATTCATTGATTTGAGATAATCGTCCATTTCTGCATAATAATTGGTAATTTGTCCATTGAATTTCTCCCAATACGTGTCCCACTAAAAATAATACAAATCATTCTTTAGTATTGATATCCAGATACATCTTATTCTATTATTACCAATATTCTTACCTCTTGAGTTCCAGGGAAAACATTACAAAGATCAACAGTTGGAAACTTCGGAGGTTTTCTCTGTGCGGGCCGAACTTGCGAACTAGACAGATGACCCTTTTGAACAGCATCGGTTTCGGTACCACCCTTTGAGGTATCCTTAGTACTCGATTCAGAAAAACTCTTGACAGATTCTTTGTCTATGAAACTGCCAACTGCTGCGGCAATTTTTGAATTCACAGGGTACAATTCAGCAATGACTGTGTTATTCCCAAGTGGGCCAGCGGTATCCAAACTTTTGGCTCTAGTTGCCCGGATGCTTAAAGTGGAAGCAGGTTTCGGGTTGAAAACGTTAGTAGTTGCAGCTGTTACTGTCGGTAGTTTTCCTCTGTCATTAATATTTGCAGTAACTTTTGATTTTACCGGAGCCCGCGCTCCAGTAACAACAGTGCTCCTGCTTTTACCAGCACTGACAGGTTTGTTAACAGTGTTTCTGCCTCCAATGAGTGGCACTGCTTTTAGTTTCGGAGTATTTGCAACCTCAGATTTGGAACGAACGACTTTCTTGGGGATTTTCATATCCATGATTTCTTTCATATTAGAAATCGCATTTTGCTGAGCCGCAACTTTCTTGAAAATTCCAGTATTTTTGCTGTCGATAGGCTTTGTAGATTTCTTTGTGGAATTGGAAGAATTCCCTCCTGTATTGTCCAACCGTTTGTGTCCTGAATTATGTTGACCATAGCCCGAACTTTGTGTCACGGTTTTACTTCCTTTGCTGCCTTTCAATCTTCCTAAGGAACTTGATCTTGGTGGCTTTTTACTAACTGACGATGTAGTTTTACTGGTGAATTGACTGGGAGCTTTCAATTTCGGAGAAGAAACCAGTCTGGATTTAATTTTATCCAGTCCCAGATCGGTAAAGACACCATTTGTCAAAGGATTCGATGAACTTTTCTCTGAGTTCCTAGATGGCTTATCCAAAGACCCGAATTGGTCACTTAATTCATGCAAAAGATTTTTTGCTCCAGCTTCAATTGTTTCCAAGCGCTTAATCTCGGAGTCGAAACTTTTGTTTTCACTTCCAACTTTTCCAAGCCTTTTCGTCTTGCTTTTCCCAAATTTTGTCAAAGATGTACTTTTTTTCTTCAAGGTGGTAGATTTTGATCCACTAGCGTTAAGTGATTTCGAATTGACAGTCTTGGATTTACTCTTAGAAGTCGTGCTCGTCTTACTTGAATTCTTATTGCTAGTATTTTTGCTTTTCACAATTTTCTTATCCTTTTCTAAAACATCTTGACTCCAGTGCACACTTGTCGATTTTTTTGATTTCCTTTTTCCTGCTTTTACAGCTCTGGCAGCCGCTTCTTGATCTTCTTCTAGTCCACTATCCGGAAGGAGAGCTTCATGTAGATATTGGAACTGTGCTTCCAAACGAGCTGGAAATAAGAAAATGACAATTTTCCAGTAAAAATGCAATATTCAAGTAAATATTCATTATAAATGATTGCTAATTACATCGTAAGTCTGGAGTAACAGTTTTTAGGCCCAATCGCTTCATTTCTTCCTTCAGACGATGTTCTTTCTCCTGTTTCAAAATCTTGAGAGCCTGAATTCGCTTTGCTTGGTATTCCTTCCATTCTGATGAATCTGGATCGTCCTGCGCTTTCTTTTTGTTTATCACAGACGGTGTCACTTTGGATTGTTTTCTGTTGATGCTGGTTAAAATGTCGGCCAAAGTATACAAGCCTCCTAAGCCACAAAATTGATATTTTCTGTTAATTAAACTTGATATTTACATTGCATCATTTTGTATCATCGTTTTAATTGTCTTACCTGAGGAGACTGGAAATTCTTCTAGAGAACCCCTTCTATCCGAGGAAGATGGTCCAGCAATAGCAAGATCTTTTTCCATTTCTTCAATGGAAACGTTTGTCTAAAGTTAAATCGTGAGCGAACCTAAGAATATTGTCAAACAAGAATTTGATTCTGGGAAGGTAGCTATAAATATCTAAGACTAATTTTGCAAAAGCTGCAATTTGAAAGTAGCTGAAGACGAATAGAAATTATTATCTTACCTGGAAGTTCTGGAGGAATGAACAATATTTTTCAAGAATGCACACGAAAACAATACAAGCTTTATGTTTTAACCTTAGCAACTATTTAGAGGTCATTGCTAATCCTCTAGCTATATCCATTTCTATGCAATAATGACAAGAAGAGTTTTGCGATAATATTTTTTAAATTGGGTATCTTTTATTTTTTTATCGTGATGGAGTCTCTATAAAGGTCTTTGCAGCTAAGAATCCAGGCACACCCATTACCTGGATTATAATAAATTAATATATATCAAAAAAAAATTAAAATATAAAAAATATTAAAATATATTAATAGATATTAAAATTACCCCGCCCCCAGGGTGTGTCTCCAGAGCCGCATAAATACAGTCCTTTAATTGGAGTTTCAGGAAACCAGCATTTTCTAGTTGAAATTGGTCGTAGCCAGTACAATTGGTCGATTGTCATAGAGCCATGGAAAATATTCTAGGAGAAAAATTGTCGCGTCTTTTTAAAAATTCCACATAAACGGATTTTTGGTATTTTTTGGAAAACCTACCCCTCCAGTTAATCCGAATGTCTTTTCCAAGTCATACGGTGTAAGTACTTCTTTTCCAACAACAGATGCTTTAAATCCAGGAGCGTATTCTTCAATCGTGTCGAAAACGGTTTGTGCATATTTTTCTTTATACGCTGAATCCGACCAAGATCCATCAGAAGGAGCATACGGAGTATATTGAGTAAATAAGAGACAAACATGGGAGCCGGGAGTTGTTGTCAATGTAGGATCTAAACTTGATGGAATCACCATCTCTATCATAGGTTTCTGAGAAGGAGTGTTCGTCTTTAGACAGTGATCATAAGATTCAGCCAGTTCCTTAATAGATTCGCAATTCAGGTGAATGGTACATTTATGGTGGTCTCCTACTTCATTCGGCGATCTGTTCGGGTCCGCCGTAAAGTTAGGCAGTTTACTCACAGCAACTAATGGAAAAAATATTTTGTCATACAAATGAATATCAACGATTCGTTTTAAAAGAACATCAACCAAATCAAAGCGAAAAATTTTCCATAAAATCTACATCAATTATAATTAAATAAATACATAGGTACTTCAATTCAATTAGCTTCGTCACCATTACATAAAATGTTCTTATGAATTTTCAATATTTGATCGGAACTTTTCAAAGCAACCAGATAAAATTGTATACTTGTATCAACTACGATCGCATCGTAGTTGATCTAATAATAAATTAATTTCCTACTCACAGGGCATAATAAAGTAATTTCCTACCAGGGCATAATAATTACCTACTACATGTATTTAAGTTGTAGATTCAGGATTTTTAATATGAGACAATTTTCGATTTTACCATTAATTTTTGTTACAGGGGAAGTGTAATCTATAGAGTCTATTGCTTGAATGAAATCTTCTCCCAAAATATTCTTCATTTTAGCAGCATCAATGAGTTTTTTAAAAGTTACATGAGGGGTAGCCCCGGAAAATACAGCCAAATTGGCTTTTATTTCCAGTCCTTCCATTGTCACTACTCCTTCTGCTCGGCTTGGATTTTCTGGGGAAGTGAATACAATTTCGCGTACTTCCTGAACAAATTAAGGTAGTTTTTTTTTTAACTTTGTGCACTTTCCAATCCAAATTATGCAGGAATGGGAATAAATTCCATATAAACATACTTTTCCAGTAAAAATGTCAACCCCCAGGGAAGAAGCACTGGCAGCCATGGCTGATGTAACTCCTCCCATTCCTCCTTCAGGATATGCCCAGGCTCCTGGAATAATAAGAATTAATTACAATTATCTTACATAATGAAGTTAACAAATATTTTTTGTTTTCGTACCCGGTTTTCCGTCGATCCCTCCCATAATATGATGCAAAAGTACGTAGCTATAATCAAAAGTTAAAACATTTCATTGTTGTCCGACTTGTGATATGATTTGTTATCCGACTTAACTTTCTATTTAGGTTAGGTACATTTATGAAATAAACAAGAATTTCCAAATCATTTCATGTTATCTTATTTTTTTAAGGATAAATCTAATAAAAAATTATTTTGATGAAAATAATTATTATCTTACCCGGTACCTGCAGTGTATGGACCTGACATGGTACCGATGACAGCATCAGTGGCTAAAGTAGCTTTTAGGGGCTCCGACTCAAAATACTTATCCAGAATTTTAGCAGCCGAAGCCGTTAAAGTTTCATGAAATTGAGGCAATTCCTTTCCCAAAGATCGGAGTGCGGTCCAAGGAGGAATCAGTGATTTTAATCTTTTCAAAGAAAACCTTCCTTGTTTTTCCCAAATATTTGGAGGTCGATTGTCAAGTAGAGCTACCACTGCGTCGACAAACTTCGACATTTCTTCCTCGTACTTTTCGTAAGCTCTAGCATCTTTCTCTGAGAATTTAGCGATTTGTGCATTTGTAAGTGTAGGGTCATTTGATAGCAAGAGAGATTTGGATTTAAAATTTGGCCACATTGATTCTTTGATCGGAGTATACGAACTGTATGGTTCTCTCATGTAAAATTTCAATCCGAACTCCTATACAATTCAATATCAAATTCTGTTAACCGTAGAAAATACTAAATTACACGAGAACTGAAAAATTGTAGTAAAAATATTTCCTTCGTACTTTAAGTTTTAAATCAGATATTATGAATGGCCGAAGTAGACTCAAAACATAAGAAGCCCTAGAAAACTTAAAGCCAGGAACAATTTCTTCTGTTACAGCTGCCCCGCCGACTACATCCCGTCTTTCCAAAACACAAACAGAATAGCCAGCTTTTCTTAAATAAGCTGCTGATACTAATCCATTGTGTCCTAAATTTCCCAAATTACATCGTTAAAAATTTAATATGCAGAATTTTGTGATATTTAAACCGATGAATACTTACCCGAACCGACTATAACTACATCGTAAGATGGTTTTATATCCTTAGCGTCTTTTATCGAAGAATTTTTATTTACACACGTATGTGTAATATTCCTGTGAAGATTCTCTTGAAAAATGCATGTGTTCACCAATTTCCTTGATTCTCTGCTACTTAAACTTGCTAATTTAGACAGTAACATGATTAGCTACACGATTTCTCCGAAAATTGCTAAACTGGATGCACCTAATGTCTTCTTTTAAACACTTAGCTTTACAAGAAAAACCTGTATGCCCAAGTAAGGTAATTATTTTTGTGTTCAATTCACTAACAACCGTGATTACCTACTGCATATTAGCAGCTAGCACCTAGCAGTAAAATTGATTATTTCTTGCTCTGGTGTCCTTTAGAAAAGTTGGCCACAGGACAAGGAACATAAATTCACGACCGTTAGCTCACCGAATGAAAATAAAAATGTTTCTTTGTAGTAAATTAGTATAACAATTCAAGTTCACTACCAGATGGATATAAGCTTCTATGTCTCTGGACTAGACGTTAATAACAAAACGTGTGTCGAATAAACTTTTGTCTGCCTGTTCATGTTTAGATGATAAAATGTTTGATATGTAGGCACTGAAAATTAAAAGACCTTGAGGAGGATAAGAATGAGTAGAGGTGATACTGTGCGTCTCTGCGTGATCTTTGAACGCAATGACAGTGACCATACAATCTTATCTAACATAGAAAATCATCTTAATACTTTATACATGTAATTAAAAGACAGTTGTTCTCTTGCGTTTATAGCAATATCCTTAACTTGCAACAGAATGTACAGTTATATATTATGCTAAACAGATAAATGCAATGAGCAATAATATACCAATTCTCCAATATCTTACAAGAGACGTTTACTATAATAATCATAATATTATAGTCGTGTATTACCATTTGTGGCTACATATGAACGTTGATACATGTTCAAACAACTTTTAAGCTGGACTGCCGACTGCTGGGCCAAGGTTGACAACATAACTGTATAAAATTGTAGTTTATTCTCTTTTATAGCTATCAATTTCGTCCCGTGTTAATAAATTTCACATAAAACTGAAAACTTATTAAAAATTTGCGTTATTAGACTATTATTTTACTTCTCATGAATTTTTAAAATACGATACATTTCTTCTACTATGCTTAGTATTTTTTTCTACGCTTTTCGTCAGTTTTAAATGTTTACTTTGTATTCATTCCATGCATTTTTATACTGTAGTGGTGATGGTAAGTCTAGTAAGTGGTAAAATTAGCGACGAAAATATTATACGGTCTGCTAGAAACTATTCATCGAAATTGTAGTTGTAATTTACAGATGAATGAGAGATTTAAGAAAAAACACAAATAATATTATAATGAAAAGGAATAAATCAACTATATACTATAACTTCACATTTTTACGTTTTTGCTAGAACTAAAACGATCAATAAAATGCTACATCATAGATTTTAGTATAGTTAGTACCCACACATTTTGTGCTACAATCTGTAATTCTATTGAAATTGACACATTATAATTATAAAAATGCTGAATATGATAAACTGTAACAATGAAAATTAGCTGATACGACGCATGGATGTTGAGTTAAATATTAAGTTCTTATATTATTGACATTTGTTTTAAAAACTAAATAAATTGTCGGAAACGTTCTATTCTACTGGTTGAGGGTTGCCAATAAACGTTACCCACGCAGTAAGTCCATAGACAATGCTGTTTATCAATCCAAAAACCTTGGATTGTCAAAAAAGAGTTAATTACCTTTCAATTATTTAAAAAATTAAATCTTAAGTTTTTATACTAGCTTGTAATTGCTTACCCCAGAGGCGATTTTTTCTGATTTAAACTGGACTCTCGTGCCCGGAATAGGATCCGCCTTCTCCATTTTGTTAATATTTACAGCTGAAGACATGACTAAACAAGCGCCTATAAACATTAATAGAGCTCCGAGGGCATGATATCCTGCATCCTATCGTATATGCAACGAATTATTATTATTAGCTAATCATTAATTTTTGCCGTCATTGATTTTTAAAGCTGTTAAGTTAGTCGTCATAATTAATTATCAAATAATAATTAAATATCTTAATGATCTGTATATAGTATTAAATATTTTCACAATTATTTACAAAGAATTGAACTCCTGGAGATCTATTCAGTTCTTCTGACAAGAAGTGAGCGATGAGGAATGCCAATGACATCAGGAAAAATATTAGTACAATTGCCAAAAAATATCCTTCTTTTCCCATCCCTTCGTCCTTAGAAAAATCAATACCAGGAATTGCAAGTGATTTAAATGTTTTGTAGGCATTGTTGTAGAAAGACCGATCATAAGCATGACCAATCATGCATGAAACAATAAAACCAAGGACCTATGTATAGTAGATAAGCACTATAATATGGTAAATTCATAATGGAAATACAATTCACTGAAAATATTTATTCATTCAATTACCACTGTGACTGCTTTCAATAATCCTGGAGGTGTGAAGAGATATTTAATGTTGCTCATTTTGAATTTATAAAAATTAGGATTCTGTAACACTTTAGTTTACTTTACAGTACAGCTGCAAGCAAAAGATATCGAGGACACTGAAAATTGGAAAGTCTTTCTGTTCAAATTTTCTGTTGTATATTTAGGGTTTTTTCTATTTACACTGTTCCAAATGTGAAAAAATATGAGAAAATCAAGAATCCTTTTTATTTTATACAAAATACCATTCCAAAACTACTTTTTTATGACTGTTCTTTGTATTGTAGTATTAAGTATAACGGTATAGCGTTGGGAATTATTGAGATCCAATAACAGTATGATTGTGCGTCATTATTGTCCCGACCTTAAAAATCACATCGGACCAGATAAAATTCTGTGGACACACTAAATGAAATACGACATGATAAGGGAAGCATTTCCATTATAATATATTCCTAATATATATATGATCTGCTTTTTCAAGTTTTTGTGATTCTTCGCAATTTTCTTAAATTATTATTTCCACGTACACTGCAGAATAAGCAGGATTTATTTTGGGTAGGGATTTTTCAACATTTCTATTATTTAGCATGAATAATTCATGCTAAATAAATATGGTCGTTGCAATAAAATGGATACAGGTACGATAGCATTGCGAGTTTTATCTTATCTAAACTTATCTAACGCTAATTCCTTCTCTCGTGTTATATGGAAGGTTATTGATATTCTCCATCAATTTGAGCTTTTCATTGATGGCAAAGCAAAACAGCACTACGAATGCTTAAAATAATTGCAAACAGATAAAACAATACGATACCCGTTGGTGGATTATCTCAAATTCTAAACAGAAGGTGACTGATCTGGCATTGGTTATATCCTGGATAACTATCAGTATAAGTACAACGTACAACCTCTAATGCACACTATATATTATGTAAATGGAGAGAAAAAAATATATTTTCGGTTAATTAGAGTTTCTTGCGTCAATATTTGAACATTTAATTCAATAACACCGTAAAATCCTTAATTATTATACTACAAGAAATACATAGCCAGACAATACGGCGATATTAGGACTTGGGAAAAGGTTATTAAAGTGTATGGTGCAAAAGTAATATTTGTGTGGTGCTAGAGAATCGAAGGCTAGATGAATTTGTATGGTGCAAACGGAGAGACCGGGTCCATCGGGTGAGTTATATAATTNCTAGATGAATTTGTATGGTGCAAACGGAGAGACCGGGTCCATCGGGTGAGTTAATTAAGCAGCGTTCGTAAGGATACTGAAAACTGAATGAATTTGTAAACAATTCTCAGATGGCTTCATGGATGCTATTATAAATACCGATGTACACGAAAATAGTTTTTCATAAGAAGTATGTTGTTTTCATTTACTTTTATGATAATATGAATACTAGTGTACAGAATCTGCACCAAACAAATTCATTCATCTAGAGAACCCTCTATTCTTCATTATTATCATACAAAAGTTATGCGTGTGTCATCTGCCATACAATCTAATCCATTTGGTCTTGACTAGGATGATAATGGTAAGTAACTATAATAATAAGTTTAATAATAAATCACACATGGAAGGAATACAAAAACAAAATTTTTAAACGATGCTGTACTTCATTTTCATATATAATATGTATTTACTTTATCACAGTGTTGCACAATTATAATTATTCTTCTTTAAAGTAACTTTAGCTAGACAATAAATGCTGTAAAAATGTAAATAAGTATTTTGTGTTATTGTTATAGTTAAGTATTATAAGCACAAACTGTTAATTAGTGTTGCTGCTACGTTGTAGACGATGCGTAAATGATTTGCATTAACTCAGGTGTTGAATATGTATGGTAAGCTACAATTGACTTAGTGTTAAAAATATATTTGACATAGTGATAATGAATAGTTGGCCAATAGGCTTTTGTAATTGTGCTATACACATTTGGTATATTTTTGGGGAATATCTTTAAAATGTAGCTACCTAGGATTCCACTTATATAAACATCTTCTAGATGAAATATCGGAGCAGTTGGACATGTCTCAAGAATCGTTTTAGCGAATTCAGCATGCATGAGATAAAATGGTCCACCAACGAACGGTGGGAAAACGTCTCTCTTGTCCCACATCATCTCTTCTGGAACATACCATTTTGAATAAGGATCTTTTTCTATTGCGGACTCCAGATACAACTGTCCTCCAATAAATGATGAATACGTTTTACTTGTAGCAACATTCTGTTTCACGTAAGAAAGCAGATTTGTAACGTTGATGTAAACATCATCGTCGGTCTTCGCAACGAATTCGGTAGCCGGGAGCTTATTCTGAATAAACCATTTTAATAGTCTCAATGATTTCTCAGTAAGTCTGTAGTAATGCTCTTCAAAATTGTCCACAATAATATCTCCATATAAATTGGATTCCGCCTTGAGATTCTGTAAAGTAGGAAAAATTTTGTTGAGAAAATTGAGAACTAATCCATGAATAATTAAATAATTAATTAGTAATTGAATAAGCAACGCAAGGTCTAAAAGGTCTTCCCGTACTTCCATTTCTTCAGGATATTTCGGTTTTCCCATTAAAAATCGAACGACTGTTTCCCCGGTGTGTTCCTTTTTAGCCCATGTGTTTCTAATCGTATTTCGTCTGATTTTATTTGAAGGTAAGGAGCTGATGATTATTACCAAGTAAGAATTGTCCATTCCATTTACCTATTTTCATTAAAAATGCTTAAAATTTTATGCATTTCCATTGAATGATAACAATACTGACCTTTTTATAAATATATTTTTGCAGAAAAACGCTTTGACTTTTCCGCAGTGTCTTTTCCTGCGTATAACTTTGAACTTACGGGAATAGGAATTTCGCCTCTGATTAGGGTTGTATCTCCTTCAGGCTTCACCAAATCAACACAATTTCGGCTCCCTAGTGCTGACAGTATTTCTTGTGATCTAAATACGACCTGCTTGTCATACCACACATTGCTTCGCTCATGTCATGATTCAATAAATATTACGATTTTGTCTGTCAATTCCTCTGCAGTCTGATTAGTAATTTATGTATGCTACTGATAGTCAGTCAGTAACACCACACATTGCTAGTAATACTCCAAAGACATATTGTAAATGTAAACAAGCAACAGACAATCGTCGCAGGAATTTTCTTCCATCGACAGTTGAACATTTTCCGCTTGCATTTGTTTTTAGCCATACTCCACCAAGATATAGTTATTTTATCCTCCCACATCATGCATCAGCCATAAAAATCAATCTAACAAAAATAAAATTAGTAAAATCGCTACAACGTAAAACAGTATTGAGTGAGTAATATTCATGATTCATGATAGTTTACAGCAAGTAAAATTAAAAAAGGTAACATAAATCCAGAATCTGAGAAGTAATAAAATATAATTTCAGTTACTTACCGTTGCGTTCGCCGTTGGCCGTAGTATGCGAGCTGTAATCAACAGTTAATTCTTTGGAATTCCTATTCCTGTCACCTGTTACATATCTCCAATATGACTCATCTAAATATCAATAGGTATTGTTGTTTTTAGACGGTTTCGATGTTATTTATGGGTCCTAAACCCATACCTAATTATAATGTAAATATGTAGTATTATACCCAAAAACTTCGGTCAAACGTGATCCAACTCTTTAGTAGGAAAATGAAACACGAAGCTCTGAGAAATCCCAATAAATCTCGAATATCGCGAATTAGTTCGCCCCCGTGATAGTTTTGCTTGATGTAGTTCATCCCCCCCGCCCCCCTCGCCACGGGAGGATTATATCGAGTAAATGTAATTTACAATATGCACTCTGGCTGCTTATCAAAAAAATGCATTTTGTATGGTACCGTACAGGGTACAGGGTACAGCAGAACTTGGAATTAAATAGTAAAAATATTATAATACTAACAGAACAGAGTAACCAGGCACATGACAATAATATTCCAATTTCCATCCACGTTCAGCTATTGTCACTCGCTATGATAACCAACGATAATCTCTTGCGGAATATAATTAAGGAGTAGTAATGACAGTCATTCTCTCTCATTCATATGAAACATACTAAATATAATAATAAAATATTCGTTACTATTCGTGTACTTAAGATAATCTGTATTTTGAATGTATCATGCTAACCTGACTTCTGACATGACTGTTTTGTCAATATACCTTATATTTGTACTTTAATATGTAGAAGTATAACACCTGATTCTCGACATTTAGCTGCAATATTTTTGGGTTGGTAACTTGTGACGTTAATGCATATGAAATGTACGTATACATATAAATGTCAACACGAATTAAGTAAGTCACAGTTTAGTTTGTCCTTATCTGTACTTATATCCAAACAAAACCACAGCGAACCGACAAAGATAACTAAAGCAAATAGAAAATATGAATAATATCACCTATGGGTAAGCTTGCCTCGTTTTTGTCTGTGCCCAGTGTACCAGTCCAAATATTGTAAGTACAAACGCATGTAACTTATCAGTAGACTGTAGACATCATCATAAAAACTTTTTCGACTTGTATGTATAATAATTGTGTAAGTAAGTGCATAAGAGCTGGAGAGTAGGCATAAAACTCTCTGTGCCATATGAATTATTATGAATACGGGGATTTGTATTGTATTTACCTTCGTCTTATTTTCGCAAAATGGTCCAAGTATATGATTGCGATAGAGAAATGCACTTCAACAATTGAATCGCACAGCGTGTCAAAGTAACCTGCAGTTTCTCAGTCAAGAAGTATATGATATCAGCTAGAAAATTGACGGGGCCAACCAAATTAAATAACATGATACAAATATGTGTCTCTAATATCATCGTAATTTGTAAGAGCATTCGGAAAAAAACTACTTATTTTCACTCATGTTTCTATTCTAGTAAACTAGTGCACTTCATAACTAAATGGCTCACAATTTCTGCTGAAAAAATAAATCACTATGATTGCAATGAAAAAAGGTGTCAATGTATCTATGATGTATTTATTATATGTAACAACCGGCACACAATTAAGTACAATTTAGTAGACAATCTAAGAAGAATTATTTATTGACAATTTTTTAAAACGTTCCTAAGAATAGAAAGGTTTCAATATTATTTCTAATGCAATAGTGACTTGAGATTGTATATGTTTACGTGACTGAATACAGTATTGGGAATTTGGGAATATCATGGTGCTTAATTGTGAAAATGGTACAGATGTGGTTTGATATGATTCAAACAAATGTGAAATACTTGGGAACGTACACATTTTATTTAACGTACAAAATGTGAATGTCCAGGTCCATTTGAAATCAGCCCTTGCTTTGTAATAATAATATCTTTTTATCCACACTCCGTGTTCTACGTGTCACTTATATCAAAAGACACAAAAATGATTCGCAAAATGAAGACAACCTTTCTAATAAAAGGGTATTGATTCATGATGTCGGCTTAATGAAACATCTTAAATCTTGAGTGCTACATCAAGCCCTTTTTCTATCCACTAATATATCAGAACTCATATTTAACAATGCATAACGCATTTATACTCTTCCTATCTTCCTAAGTATACAAGAAGGCTTACCTATTACGGAACGGAAACAATATTCTTCTATACCAACAAATATTAACAACGAAACACTACTGTTTGGCTGATAATTTGCATGCAAATTGTAGATGCTCTGCCCAAATGTTAGGTACCTATGCAGCATATCGAGCACTTACACTATATATGAACAGACCCCTCGAACGAAATGAAACCAAAATTTCCTTATTATAATTTTATTAATATCAGTCACACTAAATGACTAAATAAAACCATTTTTTGACTGCAGGAAATTTAATGGAATTTTATAGCACAATGGCTTTTTTCATGTACGACCGGCTTTTTTTGCCGCGTCCAAAATAAAATTTGCTGGTTCCACCCCAAAAATCAGGCTGTACTTCACGTAAATCAGACTGTCCATAATTACTACCCTCTAAGAAAGAAGTTGCTTTGATAAGAAAGTTTGCCTGTAAATGTGTATATCTCACTAGATATTTAACTCCTGAACAAATTGATAATTAGATAATTCGTACAAACTTATTGTGATGTCTATTCAACTTGGGATATAAAGGAAAGTCGCTGTATAAGTAGAAGAAATTGTGCCATTGCACTATGGTAGAATTATTGCAGTCTGCAGTGGTCGAAAAGCCCAAAAAGATATGCAATCTTTGTTCAAAGTCCTATAAACTGTTGGGGTAATGTAAACTGAGGCAGCAGCGTTTACAGCAGTTTATTACCTTACTTGGTAGGTCATGTTACAGAAAATGTTTAATTTCCTGAAAACACTAAAGCATCGACATTAATGAATCAACCGTAGTTTATTATATGTTACTTGTGGTCGAGGAAATTTGATTTTGGATTCGATGAACAACACGTACGTAGATTGGGTCACTGTCTGATTGCAAGGCAATATTACAATGGAATCCGTATTTTATCTATAGTCTGTAAATAGCATTGCTTTAATTATTATTATGTATTGTATGATGTATGATGCATGACATATGCCAAATTAACCATATTTTATGCAAGGTAAATGTACCTAGTATTAATTATTATTTATTGTGAAATTGCAACTTTGATTCTATAAAGCATTCTAAAAATAATTAACAATTTTGCAGATGGTAATAGATATTGAGCATTTCTTGGTGTGTGATTGTGAAGTAAAAGTTGACAATTTGAGATGAAAAGGCAATAAAAGGTGTCATAGTCGCTGTAGAATTTTCATAGGAATGATATGATACAATGACTTGCAAGTTATTTGCCTTTATCTGCTAATGCTAATAAGGTAATCGACCCAAAGAGGCTATTGATCAGAGATTAGCTCGTCTAATGTAACATAATGCGTCTCTGCAAGAATTACAAGAATAGAGTAGACCAAGTTAGCACTTCATAATAAATACAATACATGCCTACTCGTGATGAAATGAAAGTCAGCTTTTTTATAAAACTGAACAACATCTGAACAAGTTGTCCTGCTCTCCTGCAAAATAAAACTGAGATGATACTGGCAGACAGAGAGAGAGAGAGAGATGAGGCTGAGAAAAGTTTCAAGATGCAAGTCTTGGATTTTAATTGGTGGTGAAACAAGCAAGTTGAATGGTTTCAAATGTAAATATGTATAACAGATAGCTATTAGAAATGCTTTAGGACAGAACAGTGTACTATTTATTACAGGACAACTTTTTTTCCTCATCCTAAGTTCATGTACCTATGATTGTTTAGCTACTTGAGAATTCTACGGAGGAAAAAAGTGCCAAAGTAATACCAGATGCCAAATAAAACGAAGATGTCACGTTTAGAAATGTATTTTAGGTATTTATTTTACGAAATACACGACATCCTGTCCATGACCTGACTTTTTGTTAACTCCGCCCTCTTGACAGGGCACTTACTTGACAAAGATTATCTTACATCCTGTTCTAAGCGATTAAAATTTCAATATATTATCCAATAATAATTTATTACTAACTCAAAATCTACCACTATTGTTATCCACATTCAAAATAATAGTATGCATCTAAACCTTGTAATTTCAATTGCAAATTACAATGGACTATACTTGTACAGGTACACATTCGGGATTTAATAAGATATTGGTTAGTGTCTTATTTGTATTATGATTGCAATGGATGCTGTCAGTAGACGAAAACCTTTAAAATATGAACGTATCATCCTTAAATGCCACCTTTGTCTTTTAGTTAAAGAATTTGCATAGAGTTTTTATTATTATTTTAGAGGGACAGGGCACTGCCTTGTTTGCATTGTCGTTTACCTTTAATATTACCACAAGTTCAATTTCGCATCAACTTCTCATTACACATATTCTCATTGCACATAAACATACTCATTACATTTCATGTGTGTTTATTTTGTCGATTCCTCAATCCATCCTCTACATATAGTGCTTTACTGTTTAAAGAGTTTCTGTCCTCTACTATAAATTTAAAATCTGTTTTCGGCTTCTTCCCTCAAACAGGTTTACGCCCATTTGCATTCACAATTATTTTCGCATCACACTTTGATTGTTTAAGTAAAAGATAAAAGCTCCATCCTATACATGCAAAACCATCAGAACTAAATATATAATATCTGTACATGCAGTGTACGCATATGAAAGAACTAAGAATAAGAAGGTGCATTAACAAACAAGAATCCCACAAAAAACTGTACATATTCTCAACGCATCATCTCACTTACTCAGTTTACTCGATGTAGGCTATTGAGACTTTATGCAATTTATACAGGCGGTATCATATGTGAGGTATGTACCCGTATTATTTTCGTATGAACCATTCTTCTAAGTTATTTACTTACCTAGTGTACTGATTTAGGTACTACATATAATGATGTAGTGCAGGTTTTTTTCCATTTAAACCTAATACATAACATTAATATCTACTTACTTCACTAAGCTATGATGCTTTGGAAAGTTAATCTTTCTATCTGTTAAGATGGGAATACTACTATAATGTACTATTAATGATAAGCAAGCGCGCTCGAGCACTCAACAGAACACCACACCTTTTCGCAGTGCTAATCACCAGTGTGTGGACAAAAATGCTTTGTTCCAACCTATTTTTAGTTTTTAACCTTCTCCTTTCATTAATATAGTTTAGTGTATCAATAAAAAAATACTTTTTTCTGAAATAGCTCGTTGTTTATGAATCTGCATGAACATGAAATAAATTATACGCTGCGCTCTGCTTGCTTAGAATGCTCGTTTCTGAAACTTTTTGCAGTCTAGTCTTTTTGCAGTCTGGCTTGTAATTAACCAACGATTAATCAATTTGAAAAACTATGTATGCGATAGTGCTTCTAAGAAGGCTATTTATATATACTTATTTACTTTATTATAATTATAACTCGCATCTACTGGAATAATCAATTCATTTGAATAGTAAAGTTAAGTAAGTAGATATGTGTTGTGAAACTCAATTATTTATACGGAGATTTATTTTATGAATACCTATAGAATGAATGCGAAACTATGAAATGCAAATATGACGCAATGCTTAATTAATCGTATGCATTATGCATGTACTTAATAAAAATGACTTTCAAAGACAACTGTAATTTTTATATAGACAGAAAATGACTTTGCTAACTGACCAAATCCAGCAATTACATAATAATTATAGTCTTATGAGTACAGATATGAGGATACGTTTTTAGATATTTAATTGTATGCGGACACATGCTTTGAAATCTCTCCAAGATGTAATTTCTAATTGCAGTGGGTGCATCGGACAACCGGGCTTTATTCGTGCATCTCGACTACTCAATCAATCATGGCCTAAGAGTACATAATTTTCTATTTATAAAGAAATTAGCATTTTCGTTTGTTTTTGTTTTTAATGCATAAAATCCTTGTACATGGCTAACCTACATTCATCTAATGATTTAGTATTATTTTGAATATATATTTTTTCTAAATGGTATTATTTGATATTGTGACATAATCAAGTAATGAAATATTGACTAGGTATAATAATAATATTAGGTATGTTATCTGTTATTTACATACTTCAGTACATCTTACATACTTGCATTACTTCCAGTATCAGGAGAAGCATCTATGCCAAAATGATTTGAATGACCGCCTGAATAAAAAACAGGAGCTGAATGAATGAATATGCATTTCTAAGCAGAAAGAGTGCAAGTCGACTATGACATATGGACTAGTACACACACCTGTAACATAATGATAATGATATAAAATTACGTAACACAAGTCGCTCCTTGTTCTAATAATAATGAGATGAAGCGAATGCAAAGCAATAAAACACGTCTGAGATAAAACAAAAGAGAGAAATAATATGTGAATTAAGAATTCAACCTTCCCTTGCAAATAGCAATCTTAAATTTTTTGCCACACTGAACTAATCTGTTTCTGTACTAGTTTGATATCTTGTGTAATATAGTGTAATAAAATCCTCTGCTTTATTTAACTACAGCCGAGCGAGCCATATTGAAAGAAGTGCGTTTCATTTGATTATCTCATAGAAAAAGAAGTGCCCTTAGCTATAATTTTAGGGAGGCAAAGGGATAGCAGCTGTTTTATGTCTGTATATCTACAAAAGACATTAGATAATAGAAGATTCCCTCGTCATTCCTTCAGTATATTTTTTGGGAGAGTGAGTTTTGTGATGTTATGCATCTGTCTCGTCTCAAGTCTCTAAAAAGTGTAGGTAGGTAGGTACCTAAAAGTCAGTTCCTACTGATTTCCATGTGTATACCTACACACGCTCTCTTTTAACTGACTCCTCCCTGAAATGAGGACTGCAATGTTTATAATCTAAGATCATTCTCCTTGGATGCTTTTATCTTCTACCTGTCTGTGCAATGCACGAATATGCTACATCCTACGTTATTTCAATGATATTACTACACAGAGGAGTACAGTTGACTTAAAGATAGAGCATTCTCTCCTAATGCAAGACACGACATGCAGCTACAGATAATAAAAAGCTTATGCTATTCCACATTCAACTTCAACCCTTTACTTTTTACTTCCCTTTCTCTTACATTTTACATTACGTTACAATAGAGCTACACAGACACTACTACTACTACTCTATTTTCAAATACACTCCTGTACTATAACAATAATAAGCTCACTCTATGTACATAATCATACACAGCGGACTATTTACCTTATTATTATTACGTTATAATATATACAAGACACAGGTATATTTATTTACTACCCTTAATAGTCCTAACAGTGTTTGCTATGCTAAATAAAAGAGTATGGATGAAATTCTACAAGTCTTCTGCGAAGGTTATTTCTTAGATAGAGAAACTTTATACACAGATACACTTAGAAATAATATATAGAGACTATTAAGTTTGACTGTTGTGTAGTGTGCTGTGTCTCCTGCTCTTAATATTCTCTACTACATACATACATTCACAATTCACGCTGCTATCAAAACAGAAATCTTATATTCCTATGTACATTCTGCGTGTAAATGTTCAACAGACACACAGGACAGGTAGCCTATTGTCTTTAGAGTTAGCAATATACATCCACAAGATTGTAATACCTAGTAGTATTGTTCTTCTAGTAGTATAGAGTGTTAGCTGTTTTAATACGAGACTTGTCTCTTCAAACAAGATTAGTCCTCTTATAGAATAGAGAGTGTGAGGTGAATTCTCTCAGAGCTCACTTTGTGATTGTGAACGTGCAGGATTTTTTGAGCTGAAGCACAAATATCATCATCCCTCTTCTGTGCTATTAGTGGGTAGGGATCCAATCTTCTTAACAATTGCAAATCGTTCTGTGCCTCTATTTATTTTACATATTCGAGTGTGCTAAGGCCAACTCTTTTTTAGGTTGGTCCTTAGCCTGCACCATTTGTGTTCGGTCATGAAATCTGGAGGATTTTAACCATTTTTTCATCATGGAAAGGTATATTTTTAAATTCTTTTTGACATTTGTTTCTATTTTTTAGTAGTAAATTCGTAGTTGTAGTACTAGGTTACTAGATTCTCAAAAATTATGGCACACTTGTTCAAAGCTTTAGTGAAAGTGTTAATTGTGCAACAACTTCTTTGGCTATGCAAGACTTATTCTTCTTATGGTACACACTAGTACAAACTGCAAACCCATGCACAGTGTGGAAATCCATACAAATTCATTTGATTATCTTTTAAATTCGAAGGATTGGGCGGATAGAATTTTACTACATACAATGAAATATGCATTACAAATCTACCTAAATGTATGAATCAGGTGTATGTCTGTGTGCATAGCGTAAAAAAGGACAGGAAATCGTTTAAAAGGGTAAATATTACCTCTGCTCGCCTGGAGCTATTAGTAAATGCAGGTGCGTTTCTTTAAATTGGCAACAAGAATTTATGCACGTCTGTACAATAAACAAAGCTGCAACTTTAACTAATAGCCGCAGAATTCATAAGCTATTTACTTATGTTTCGAAAGCAAAGTTAAGACTCATTTTGTTTGCATATTCTGAAAAATACACGCAAAATATGCGGCAATATTTGCAAACGACTACAACGATTTCAAATTCTAATGGAATGAATATTGCGTTTTCATTCTTAGAAATGTTTTAACATTTCCTACATTATGCAATGTTATGCGTCTATTAGAGGTTCGATATTTTATATTACCAACAAGATAATTATTGGATCAATGGACAATACTTTAAAAAGATTAGACTAAAGTTTACACTACCAAGCAACCCCTAACGGATATAATCTTGCATTTCCCTACATTTTTCATATAATTTAACATGATAAATTGATAATAACTAGGGAATTTTTTCATAAATAAAAAAATGCATGAATGAAGTTTTCAGCAAGTATGGCTTATTAACCTGCTGTTCCGAAAAACTAAAAGAAAGCGAGCAATTATATTACCTTGCATAGTTAGATTGTATTGCTACCTGTAGTGTAGGTCTGTTGATTCAAAATCAAATGTAACTCAATAAATATGTCATATATCATAATTATTTTGCAAAATCACTGTAACATTAATAAGCCTAAGCCATGAATTTGCAGTTATGATTATTTTCTTCGGAAACTTGAAGGAAATCTTTACTTGTCACATACATCAATCTTTAAGTTGTAATCTCCCCTTTTTTCCAACGATAGCACTAGCAGTCACTTTGTTCTGTCTAGTCTAGTTATTTGCCTTCAATCCTATCTTATAACTTATACTTATAACACCTTATACTTATATCACCATAAATACATTTTAATAGGCAGGTTTTTTCTACTAAATCTATGTATCAATAATGCATATTATAATAATAATAACGAATGAAGCAAATTAATTGAATGCCATTATTATTGGGTACTAGTTGTTTGATTACATCAATTTCCATAATCAAGTGAATTTTAGTAGTTTGTTTAGGTGCGTCACAAATGTTACGGTCAATATATGGATAATAAGTAGATATCTAGCTGATAACTATGAAATAATGAAAAAATCCTGTTGCTCCAAATAATGGGGTAATGCTGTTAGAAGAAACTAAGAGGCACGAACGACGGCGTGAAGTGTCGAGAATCACTCGTATTAAATATAATAATAGGTGGGTGCGAGGAAGAGTTGAGAGGACAGGTAAGTTAGTGTAACAATGTGAGTTTAATCAACAGAACACACTCTATAGCTGTTTAAAGTGAGGTAACAGTCCGTACAATAAAGAATCTGCTGTCGTCGGCCCGTTTTCTAAAATATAGTGCGAGTATTTTTTTGTTAGAGGCGAAGCGCATCGCATCTTATTAAATCTCATTCATTAAGAATCGCATCCGAATTTACACGTTTGAGCTCGTTAGGTTAACACGTCTTAAGAGTTAACTCTGTTGGGTTTGAAATAAGAGCGTCATCGTCGTCGTCTTTTTCTGCTGTGACTTGATTTGATTACTGTAAGATAGGATTGTGTTGTTTGTGGTAGCAAAGAATGTTCTATCCCATATATAAAGTAAACTAAAGCATTGGCTAGTGTATTATTATTATGATGGTTGTTGGTGTAGATTAGAGTTAGATATAGGCAAGTGAGTGAGTGAGCGTACTTATGTATCTATTACATAACAAAGTGCATTTTCTACTCGGAATGAGTAAAGGAAGCAGAACAGTTAGTACGACACTACTATCCTAGCAAACTTTGATGTTTTCTGGAAAACAGTTAGTTCGTTGAAGTGACTTGACTGTATTTAGACTGGATTGCATTGCTGTAAACTTAAATACGATAGGTAAATAGGGACATACATTACATTGCTTTACTTAACTTCACAAGAATTGTTGTTACAATTACAAGAGTAACATTATACCAAGTATAAGCCTAGGGCAGGGTAACTTTACAAATTCAATCTACACATACAAACACTACTCTTCTAATATAGTAAATAAGTAATATTGCATAAGTAAACCTCAGGAGTGTAATAAACGAAGCAAGAAAATAAGAAAGAGGAAACCAAACCACAGTCGACGACAACATTAAAAATGTTTATCGTGTGAAATCTCCGCTGATACAAATACGTAAGCCTAGCCATTTTCTTGAGAATAGCCCATATAAATAAAAAGGTAGAAAAACAATAGAAGAATGCGTAAGCCATAATACGTATACAACTCAAAGCAGAATTCTTATATAATTTTCCAATTGCATCGCTAATTCTGATTTTTATGAATGCTATCAACCACCCTACACATCAAACGAGTACATCATAGATTCTAAACGTAGAGGATGTTAATTTAGAATTTTACGATAATAAAATTAACACATTAATTTTTATACACACACACTGCAATTAATAACCATAATAATGCATATATAATAAACAGAGACGGGAGGAGGGAGGAAAAGGAGGTTATTCCGGGACATTGTTACATAAAATTTAAATCAGGAATGCCAATAGCCGTAGTCGTTGCATAAATTAGCCATAAATTCCTCTTTGAACTTAAACTACTATAATATATGTTATTATTATTCTTTTGCTTCCCTTCATCTGATATGGGATCTGTCTAGAAAATAATGGTACACCTTGTTTTGTTTGTAAGTATTATTATTGTTGTGAAATAAGGACTTGAGATAGTCAGTCGACTCGAATGAGTGGGTTTACTAGATGAGATGCAAATGCTACAAGGCCTTTTCCTCTCTTCACCACCACAATGACCATGTGGAGTGGAAATTTAAAGGCTACTTTAATAATACAAGACAATGCAATAGAATCACTACACTTGTTGTATTAAATCTCTTCTATCCTCACTCCTGTAGTATATTATAACAGATATGCCGAATATTATTAAAACGTTATGCTAAATTACAATTCAAGTCAAGTCAGACAGAGTAGTAAACCAAACTAAGGTGTGACCATGCATGCAGGAAGATAACGTACCGCTCTTTTCTATATATTTATGGGTCTAGTTATGTTTTGCTTAACTTTTAGCTATTTACATGCGTGGGCTACTACAAACTACAACAGAACAGAGGTAATTGCATCATATACTTTTTACTTAGCTACAGATATGCATGCATTAATGGTAGAAGTCGTGAAGTTGTCGTCGCATTCGCATCTTATCCTTATACACAGTGCATTTTTTACTATTATTCTCATAGTTCATAAGATCTCAAGCGTAGTCATGCAATTTCACTGAATCCTGGCAGAATCTCAATTTTCTCCAATGGAAGATGAGATAAAATGGAATTTAGAAATTATTCTAGTAGTATTATAGCATATTATACCTAATTCTCTATAAAGATAAAAGCATGCAGAGCAGAGTAGGAATATTGGATGGGAGTTTCCCATACAGTACATGCATAGATATGCATAATATTATTACAATTCTGAATCCTACATAATATTTTCTTGTGCTGTTATGTTTTTATCAGTTCAAAGTTATAGAAATCGTTCACTGGTCTGTTATATCCCTTTTAATAAGTGCTTTTAGCTATATATTTGCTCTTGCTGCTACAGCCTAAAATGTCCCAGTAGATTAAGTATAGTAAGATTTTCGTCATATGTATACACTTTCATTTTTTCTGCATACTCACTACTCACACTACTACTCACCTCTCATCAATCTACATAAGTGCAGTTCATTATGTGATATTATAATGCAAACTGAATGCTATATTACGGTTCCCCAGATAGGATTACATGGCATTTTCTCTTAAGTTACCTTGCATAAAAGTCAGTCAGAGGCGAACTGAAAGGATTTGGTCAGAGTTAAGTTATGTACGTGTGTAGATACAATTTTATTAGCTTTATTATGTTACGTTACATTCTTTTGCTCTCTCACTGTCTCTCTCTCAAGTATTATGTGTTGGAGTTGAGTTGGATGGATGTGGTTTCCTATTAGATATATTTACTAGTCGACCAAGGTAGTAATCTTTAGATTGGCTAAGTAAAAGCATGTAAGAGACTGACTAATCTTCCCTGCAAGCTAAAATCCGTCGAGCAGGTTCCTTCTCATTATTGCACATTGTATTTTTCTTATTGCCATGCTGTAATTTTACAAGAGTCTCTTTAGCCTCCATCGTGTTTACATCTTTTACCTTTAGCCACATGCAGTTTGAACTAAGGCTAAAACATTATTCTTCCTTTACAGTCTACTAGTGCAGTAAATAAATGTCGAATAACTATCGGCCCAACTCCCCTACAAAAGAAAATCTTAATATTCTCACTGTGAAACAGACTATTAACATTTTACGTTCCATTAGCTTAGATATTATACAACAAATAGCTTCTCTTCTCTATTAAACTATATCTATCTCAATATTGTGTTATAGGAAGCACATGCCTTGAAAAGAATTTTATGGGTTATTCTATGCATGGCATGGCAAGGCAATGAATTGTATAATGGAAATTCAGAAAAGACAGGTGCAGGTGGTTCAACTCCCTTAACTTCTCTTCAGTTTGTAATAATATTTATGTTTCTTCGTTTTTAAACCGAGCCTCTTCAAGCTTCAACTTCTTAGCTAGTGCATTAACTTTATCAACTGACTCTTTCTTTTATCCACCTAAATACTCACGCAATAAAATCGTAAAACCAAAACCAAATGGATTTTACTATTTTCCAAAGCTAAATACGTACAAGCCAGTTAGCGTCACGCAGGTGAATCAAAAAATAACTGAACAAACGTTCATCCTTCCTATTTAAGTGACATAGTACTCTGCAATATATTTTCACTCAAAAGAATCATCCAAGTTAAAGATTCATTGCGTAATCCGTTTTTCGCCTTCAAATCTTTTGCTCCACTCAGCTCAGGTTCAGTGAATAAGATGAACATTTTTAAAACAGTTCTTCTTTTCTGTCATGTCATATACAGCCATCTCATGCAACAACTCGCTACACGGCTGCACTCTACATACCTAAATTAAATTCAATTGGAGATAAGAAATACCTGATCATATATTAGACATTTTTCTACGTAGTCTACGCTAAATTCTACTGAAATTATAAAACTTAGGCTTATAGTAAAGTAAAATGAGATTTTTACTAGTTGGTACACAGGATGAAAGAAAGAGAATTAAATAGAAGACAAGGCTGGCTTAGGCAATGGTTTCTACACCATTCTTCTTTAATGGCTTTTTTAATGTTCCTTGCTTGGTTTGTGAGAGTGTGATGTGATGGAACTAACGTTGGTTTTACTCCAACAATAAAAGACGACGAAATCCTCATTTTCAGTTACTTTATTAGATACTAATGCTCTTTTTCATTACTTGGACGATTAGCGACTCAAAGATTAACTCTATACATACGAATTCCATGCTCACAATGTTATATAAAAATAACCAGGTGTACAAGATCTAATAGAGAAAAAGATAATACAAGGGCAGACGTAATTACAAACAAACCTATGTCGAAACTCGAGAAAGACCTTACATACTTGTTATTTTGTAGTTTATATTAAACGCATAGACACTTGATATATTATGTGTAGCATATAAATATTATGTATGGAATGTCTGTACGAATATAAGTAAGGACAGAAGCTAGAACACTTTGCATGTCATGTCAACTCACTGTGGATTACACACTACTGTTAGATTGTCGTTGATTTTTTACCATCATTCATTTACCATGTCTGAAAGGCAATAAACATCATAGATTCACATTTTCACACTTGTTGAGAAAATAGGTTTCCTTCCGCTCTCTTCAATTAAGGAGGAAAAATAATTGCAACAGACAAGAAAAATTCAAGGAACTCATTAAAATAAGGACACAGGCGCTTTTAGTTTTAATGCACTGATGAAAAGCTACCAAAAAGAATTTTAGGCGCCAGATGTTTCTTGCGAATTTTCTATGCAATGATTTCTTCCGTACTTTAATATTTTGCACGAAAAATGAAAATATTACAACTTTTTGTTTACTTTGCTACGGGATGGAATTCATTTTTCTATTTTTTATGTTTTAGAATTAAATGTAAAGTATTGATGTATAAAATTGCACTGACAGCTGATAAAATTTTGTCTACACGCATACCATTGGTTTTTTAGGCCCACACTAGTTTACTTCGAGGTAGAATATTCGAGGTACATTATAATTCTAATTTAATTATAACTTTTATTGTAGGTTAGTTGTTGGCTCTTGGTAAAATCTATTTTTGTATTTTTTGGGCACATTTAGTTGGCCCTATTACTAACTATTCCTTTAAATGTCATTTAGTAATAATTTTTATTTGATTTTCCTAGATTTCTCCTGTGCCTTTTGGTAGTTGGCTGTCGATGGGCTAACGCCCAATCCAACTACGGCATTCATGGCAATGACATTGAATATGGAGAAGGGATCCCGCAAACGGCGGTGCTTGCGGGTAAAGTTACGGAGCTGGACACATTGCACCCGGAAATCAAATTGAATCGGACGGAAGCAGTTCTGAATTGTGCACAAGGCTCGATGCTTGTTGAACTTCGGTTCAAAGAACCTTTTTACGGAATTGCTTATGCAGACTTTGACCGAAACAGCGCTTGCAGCACTCAAGGAACTGGAGGCGTAGCGACGACACTCGAGCTACCCTTAAAAGGATGCGGTACAAATCAGGTAAACATCGTCATCATGTCATTTATACTTAACAGTCTCTTGAAATTAGCTATTCGTAGGTTCATTTCAGTTCAGTGTGTGTGCAGTAAGTAATGAGATTGGCTCCCCCTCCTTTATTTAACTGCTGTTCATTTACTTGTAGTTCTCTTTATGGCAATAAGGTGATTGCTAAATATTATCTCGTTCTCTATTCGTCGAAAAAAATCCTTTAATCATGACTATTTTACGATGTACACAATAGAATGCATATACGTAATATATTTCTGACATTATATTATTATATTGTACTGTTGAGTGTATTACACCAAGCCAACTCAGGTGAAAAGTCAATTGTCAGACTAATTTGGTATCTTGGAGGTGGAGTTGAAATGGAAGAATAGGGTTTCAATCTTTCAATTATAAAAGTCTTCTACAGCGAGGAGTAGCATTATGCGAACGTAAATTAATCTCGGCAGTTCGTAAAATCTGTACAGAGAGCAAGGGCAATGTCCAAACGCAGCTTATTTACTAAAGAGTTAAGAAATAGCTCTAGTATTGAAGATTCATTAATCGTTATTGAGGTTGATTAAGCATGTGGCTTCTACCAGAATTGGTATTAATTTATTTCCCTTTGTCTGAAGACCTGTCAATTGATTATCTGATAACTTTTCAATCTCATCACTAAATAATTATTTGGTATCTTGGAGGTGGAGTTGAAATGGAAGAATAGGGTTTCAATATTTCAATTATAAAAGTCTTCTACAGCGAGGAGTAGCATTATGCGAACGTAAATTAATCTCGACAGTTCGTAAAATCTGTACAGAGAGCAAGGGCAATGTCCAAACGCAACTTATTTACTAAAGAGTTAAGAAATAGCTTTAGGATTTGAAGATTCATTTATCGTTATTGAGTTTGATTAAACATGTGGCTTCCACCAGAATTGGTATTAATTTATTTCCCTTTGTCTGAAGACCTGTCAATTGATTATCTGATAACTTTTCAATCTCATCACTAAATAATATCCATCTTATTCTTATCAGAGAAGATTTGATTGTGTTTTTGTAGCATTCTTTTGTTTTCACTGATTATTCTTATTCTGCAATGGTGATGAGATGATCTGGTAATTTCGTTTGGTAACCCTAAGACAGCCTGCAACAGTATTTTACGTTTTTTTCTTCTACCTGTTCTAATTGTGATTTATGCAGCATCACATTACAAATAAATGCACTTTGCCAGCCAAAAGTTGAACCTAGAATAAAGAACGTGTTGCTAAACTGGATTTTTTTCCATCTGTGATGTTGTTTAAGGAAACAACTCGCATTACAATTAAGAGTTGAGAGTTTCATAAGGGAAAAAAGCAAACTGTTAATAAAAAAAGTTTACTGTATGTATAGTAATAATGTACGTGGTAATATATTTATCTATATCTGATTTGCTCTTTGCTCCTTGCACTATATAATGAATGCAAAAGGAGATTTCTTGAAAGGAAAGACCAGAAATGTTGCAAACAACCACATGCAATTCCAAAGCAAGTCCAAATAAATGAGCCTGTGGTCAGCAGAGGTGGTCTCGTCGCCCTTGAATTTCCTTTTTTGATCCAACACTTCCATTTATGTCCAAGAGAACGTCATCTTTCAGGTTAACTTTACTACAGGGTTATTATAGGCCTAGCCATTCCGAGTAGACACCTTACCTGTTCTCTGTCAATCATTTGCCTTTTCTTATTCTTAACCTTAAATATTGTTCAGACACTATTGTATTATTTAAGAACGGGGTTGTGATCTCAAAGCTTGCGATCATCATTTACATAGAATAAAGTTATAGAGTATCAATTTTTCCATTCTCTACAGCTAGAGATTCGTTTTGGTTCTGAAATGAAATAATAAAGGCACCATAAGATTGAATTGCAGTGTAAAACTAGAATGGAGAATGATTCGTAAAAAATCCTCCATATTTGCATTTACAGGAAAATATTTAAAGACACCGACAACATAATTTGTTACAGTGTCGCAGAATTGACGTGTATAGATACAAGATGAAATGAAATGAGCAATGTATAAAATGAGGTTGTAAACTGAATCACCATTTCTAACGAAATATGTAAATATTTCTTTTGCATAGCACAGTTTGCTAACTCCATAAATGGCACTAACATTAAAATGAACTTGTTTAATGACTCAAACTGAAAATATGTTGAGCAAAGGAGGATAGGCGAGATAAACCTGCGCTTAATGAAGTCAAACTGAAAATTGTTGATGTTGGTTCGGAATTAGCTAAGATTTTCATTGACAACAAAGGATTTATCCTCCCACTCGAAGATTTTCGCATGATGACGTTTCTTTTGGTCTATGCACATAAAATAGTGCCATTTATTTACCATTTGTGCAGTAACTTCAAGAAAATCTCAGATTTTCAACACTTCAACACATTTTTTGTTTCGATGTAATTTATTGATGCCGTAATGGAGTTTCTGTTCTTGCAGTTTTAATCTTCATGTGATAAAGAAAAGATGTTTGTCCGAAAACTTCTGTCGTTTTTCCTGACCAATGAAATAGATGTTATATATTTGTTTGTTGGCTGAAAACTCTTAAATAGCAGATATAACTTAGAAATACGATTCAGGAAAATGATTCTTTAGATGAATTGAGGTTTGTTAAGGTGCACGTGCGTGGAGCGGTAGTAATTTACTTAGGATACGTAAACTAGGTCTTGGTTTGTCGTCTTTTTCTGTTTGTGTATTATGTAAGACACTATTTACCATTCGGTATCATCATCATAGTGTTTTCCGTTTGCCTGGGAATTTCAGACCGCAATCAAATCAAATCACAGTGCTCTGCTTTATATTTATGCTATTATATTCGAAAGAATCTAAGGAGAGTAGGTTTTCAGGATAAAACCTCATAAATCTTAACAATTAGTTGAAGATGTTCGTTCACCTTCACAGTCAGTTAGGAGTTTACTAGTACATGAGCATTAGAGTAGATAAGATTATCTGCTTATGTGAGCTAAGTTATATAACACGCAATGCTCAGCAATCAGGAAGGATTTGTAGTAGGACGTAATTTACATTGTGGTTTATATTGTAAAAGGGGAGATTTTGCTTTGTAAATATAAACAATCAAATCATCGCACCTTTCAAAGGGATTAGCGTGTGTTTACGATGTAGAATGATGTATCTTTTCATCGCTATCAAATCAAAACCATGTAATATGCATGTAATGATCTCGGTAACATTATGCTAATATCAATTCTTCCTATTTGTCTAGGATCCGCAAAGAGTTTTCACAAACAATGTGATTGTCCGTTTCCACCCCGGCCTAGAAATGGAAGGAGATGAAGTCATTACGATTGTATGTCGCTATCCTCCACCGATTGTCCCAGCACCCCCTGTTCCCTTTTTGCAGTAAGTACCTAGATTCCACAAATTACCACGCGAACATTATCTTAATAAATTAAATTAACTAATAAGTAACAAATATCTTAAAGTAATACATAAACACATTCATGTTGACCTTGTATTTACATAATAATCCTCTTGATTGTAGAGAACCACCATTAGCACCAATCCCAAAGCCTCTGAGAGAATTCGAAGTTCTACTTATCATCTGCACGATTCTCTTCTTAGGTGTCATGCTCTTGGGATTAGGATGTTCTTATTACTGCCTCAAACAAAGGAATATCCAAGTTATTAAGAAAAGACCCTTCACGTAAGCGGAAATCTCACATTTATACATGACATCATGTCATTTTTCGAGTTTGGGAAGTAGGAAAGTATCTTAAATAAATGTCGTTTTCTTAAAGAAAATTAGGCTAATTTCAAATTTCCTTCAATTTTCAGTCCTGCTGAAGAAGAAAGTGAGCAACTGTATACAGTGGAGTCATTTTCGAATCTTAAGCTCCCGCGCGTTCACGCTCCAACAACTGGCTCTTTGTCTTCTGATTATCCATCGTCTCTTGAAGATGCAACTATTACATCTGTGGAAGAGGCAGTGGCTATCAGCACTCACACTCCGGAACTCATTCCACCTCCGAGAAAAAGAGCTCCCCCTCCTGTCTTCGCTCAGGTCAGTTTTATACCCGAAAAAATTACAAGAAAATCAAGACAATTTTCAGTCTATTTATGGTCTTCATGTAATGTAAACTTGTGTTGGATAGGTTCAAGATGTGCGTGAGCCAGTAAGACAGGTTCAAGAATCTGAATTCATTGACACACTCACTGTCATTGATAAAGAAGAGATTGACACAGAGACTCGGTACAACCAACCTATGGTACTTCGCAAACCGGAGGTGTCTGTGCACACAGTCGATGATGTTTATCTTCAGGTTGAAAAATCTTTATTATACAATATCTTACAAGTCTATTTCTCATATTAATTGTCGGGAAACATTAATCGCATTAATTTTTGTAGACGATTGTTGAGAAGCGTCTTATTGAAGACGAAGAAAGACGCACTCAAGAGGTGACGCAATTCTATAAGAAAGAGCAACCTAAGTGGGATGTCGTCATTCGTAGTAGCCAACAACAGGAAGAAGAGGATGCCTGGGAACGAGGTAATCATTTTGCCAGCATAAAACATTACAAGAATAAAATCTATTAAATTGTTACATAATTATATCAATTTAATTAATAATAGATTTTTCCCGTCAAAATACTAAAAAACTTAATAAAATAATCATTGTTATTTATCAGGCTCGGAAACTACCGATGTAGCATCTTCAATCGGTTGGTCCGCAGTCGAAGAATCCCCCATCAGGCCACAATACACGACGCTTCAAAGGGAGTCTGTAAATCGACGAACAGAAGTCCTTCGCGAAGATGTGGATACAACAACAGTTACACGGGCGATGCAAAAACTCCAGGCAGATGATACACAGACCTGGAATGAAAAGTGGAAGGTTCTTTTCCGCGTATTAGAGTCTCCACAGCCAGGCATGGCAGAATATCATGCTGATACAGATGCTTATGATTCAGACACAGCGTCTGTGCTTACAGAAGATGATCGGGAGAAGTGGCGACAGATAATAACAACGGAGTCGACACTTCGAAGTCTGTTGACTGAAGCAACAGTCCGGGAAGATTTCGAAAAGATTCGTAGAGACACCCGTTACGAAAGATTATTCGAGCCCGAAAAGTGGGATGTGATCATCAGAGTATTAGCACCACCAACACAGTCCCAATCCCAATATGAAGACGATCGTTTCTATTCAGACTCAACGAGCGAAGTTTCATCATTTGCTTCAATGTCTGTCAGCAAACCAAGTCGCCCTCGTCGTAAGAAGTCATCCGACACAACGGCAACGTCAACAACTGAAAGAAAATCTATCACGGATGTCCGATCTATGACTGAAGTAATGGTTGATTTTGGAGTTGACGATCGCATGCACATGATGAGGGATGATACATCAGAGATTTCATCCGTGCAAGAAGGTGGTACAGCAAGATCAATCGCCGACAGGTCTTCGACAGAAATTGTTGAATTCGCTCCTTTGGACGAGGAGTATGATGATTACGAACTTATGGGTGCTGTTGGGGGTCATGGCCTCTCAACTATCGGTGGAGGGGGTAACAATAGTAATTTTTCTATGCAACAGTCTCATCAGAGCTCACATATCGTCGATGAAAATTCCGGTTTAAGTATTCAGCAGTCTTCTGCAAGAAGGAGCACTTTTGCATCTAGTAGCAGTAGCCACATGAAACGATACTGAAGACGCGGGAATTTCAATTCTAAATAATTTTCTCATTTTCTTAAATTAACTTTAATTAATTCAACATCAATATTCCTCTTCCAGCAAATCAAGTGAAAATCAAGTTGTATAACGGAGAGAAAACTTTTATTCTCGAATTTTTACATGTAACCCGTGTCTTTTCTTCTCTTTTCAACACAAGGGGATTTGTATCATGTTTTTTATTATTGTATTTTCCAGTTTTCTACTGATTTTTTAATTTAACTGTAACCCTTTTACACAATTAACACCGAAAAGAGAAACCAATAACCAAATCAAAGTAAATAGTCAGCTACGTAGATTCCGACCTTGTTCTGTTATTTCAGTTCAGGTGAGTAAAACCAACAATTATTGTTAATTAAGTCACCCTAATATTATGGCTTGTCCAATAAGGTCATACAAAAGTTCATCCATTCTAGTCCTATATTTTTAAATAGGACAAAATAGCAATATAATGTGACCAGTAACTTTAATTGACTTAGGTATTAAAGGATCTACGAGCCTAGTAGAAAATTAATAATATTTTAGCTAACAACAATAACCTAAAGCCAAATGTCGAAATGTACTAAACTTAACTAGTTTTTTAGGGTTAAGCTTAAGATTCTACGTATTAATATCGCTGTTAAATGCGTCTAGCGACAATAGAAGGTTTTAATTATTCTTTCAGTGACATTGACATAGGTAGAAACATAATATTAACGCACGATTGTATTGTAACAACGGAACTAGATGTTAGATATTACCTAGTAAAATGGATCTTTAAGTCTAATGGTTCGAGGACTACCTACCTACATAATTTTTGTTCTCTGCCAAGTGTACTTACAAATGTTAACACATGAACTAATACGTTTTGTATTGTGCATATATAGCTATCAATAAAACGCAACTTTTATACATTTAAAATTACACATCATGCTCCGTTTTTCTCCTTCGTTACTACTTTTTCATGCATGACATTGCATCTTGAATGCATTAACAGAGTTAACTACTGGCTAAGACATTTATAATGGTACTCCATTTAATTATAGCTACCTGATACATAATAAACGATGATTTTGTCCTTAGAGATACGCCCACTGGACTTGAACTTATTTTCTTGTTGTTTTCAGTTATTCATGGGATTATTTCCTTTACTGGCTGCGTGGTCCCTCTGGATTATTCTACTAATCCCACACTCAATGAATGCATCACAAGAATTTTCGGCCATCAAAAGCATAGAAGCGTTAAGCACGATTTCACTTTAATCTTTTTTCTCAGACTAAATACATTGGCATGACTGTTTCCTACTCTAAAAGTATGACTTTATTGTGCATATACCAGCAGATACAGTGAAATCCTGTTATAAGGAAAATTAGGGAATCATCGGGTTGATTTCATATATTTTTCAATTTTTTAAAGAAATAACTCAAAATAAATGAAATTGCTGACAAAAACTTCCCTACGATTGCAATGCCCTAAAGTTCAGAATGTACTGGAGGTACCCTTATATAAAATATACTGCACCATCCACAAATTTTTCCCGAGAATCAAACATTATTTTATGTATATCCTTATATCACTATTCCTTATACCCGATTCCCAATGTATTTACAGCTTAGAAATTGCAGTTTTGCCCTAAGAGGTACCTATTATTAAAGTGAAGTAGAAAATAAGTTATTCTCAGGTTGTATTGCTAGCCTTTCCTTCAATGTGATTTTTCAGTCAATAATCTCCCAAGTAGCTGTCCTACCTGACACAGGTGCATTGGTGCAATGATGCAGTATGATACAAAACAGAAATCCCAATTTGTTTGCCTATGCACTTTTCTGAGCGACTCTAACAAGCTTTATTATTGAGATTACGCTCACCCATTGGATATTCCATTCTATGAGGGCAAAAGATGTACCAGATAACTGTAACCTCCCTGAAGATGCAAACCCAAATTCTCAACCCTTTTATTCTCATACACTTTCACTTTTGCCTATTCTCTGCATCTGCATCTGTAGCCATGTAGTCACGTATAATCTAGAAGTAAAATATACGATGACGCATAGTAGAGACCTACACTGCTAGTGTGTTAAGATTTCATTGCTGTACTCGATAATGTAATTTGTAATAACGCAATTTAATGTATGTTGGACGTATTTTTACGCTTCTTTTATTCCAAACGGAAAGATTGGCGTTATTTATGGGTATTTGTTTACATATTTTGCAGTTATCTCCTCTGTTAAACGCAGTTTTGGTGTATTTTCCTCTACTTTCGACTTTTAATCTTGCAAAATGCTTATCAATTAAGTAAATCTTAGTCCAACAGTCCAATTTATATCGAAAATTATTATTTCCTACCTGCTAATTTCAAAATATTTTTTTCTATTTACTTTCGTTGAAACATTTAATTATAAACCCCACAACTATTTAGATCCTTACTAAATGGGTATGCCCAATTCATATTTTAAGATGAAAAGTATTTTAAAATCCATAAATTAAATACTTGGGCAATAAGTAAAAGTCAGAAATTGCTAACCTGTCTTCCACTCTTCAATACGTAACCATTATGTTTGCTAATCAACGAAAAATGCCTACAAATGAAGTAATACTCTACAATTTGCAATTTGTTCCAAAATTAGTTAGGTTTGCGTATGCTTAGCATTCTAAATATAGCCTGTGGCACAGAAAAAAGATTTTTTATTGCAACTTCAAACGTACAGATATATATAGTACAGATCAGTGTAAAATAATGATACTGTTTTTAGAATGCAAGAACCTCTCGTTGCGCATATGTATATTTCTGTATGATGATTTTATTATTGTGGTTATGAGTGTGAACCGAGTGTTACAGAATATAGAGATCAAAGCGTAGTTCATATCTCTGTAGAATTACATTCTATTATTCATGAGAAGTACAGAGTTAGATTGAGAGTTGCACAAATGTGTCTTATGATATGATAAATCTCAATAATGTTCTCCCCTGGCTCATTCTTTTGGGATGAAGCCAACGAGACGAGGAGATTATGCTGAATGTACATAGAAATGCTAGAATAGTTGTTCACCTGTACAAAGTAAGTATGATTGGCCATTCTATTTCACTTATCTGATCTATAATATTATTGTTAGTGTACGTAGGTACCTGTTTCGTATCTCTTGCTTGACATGCCTCGTACATCTACTAGAGTAATGCATAGGATGCAAGGTAAGTGTAAGACAAGCAAACCTAAGATCATAATATAGAATCAATCTCACGGAAAACAAAAACATCATATAACTTTTGTGTTCGTAGAAGTACCTACTCTACTGAAGGCCTAAATCGATCATTCCAATTCTGTATCAGCTTCCGTCCTGTTGTGTCTATTATTCTTTCCGACCTCCTCCTGCTCTGATGCAGACAACATTCTTCTAAATAAGTCGCACTCGTAATATATTAAAGATACAGGAGTATTTTTAGACTGAAAGTTTTCAAAAAGGATTTCCTCCCTCTAACAGCGATACTGAAATAATTTAAACGTAAGTGAAATATTTTTATTCTTTTTAAGTGTATGAGTTCAGTACGAATATTTTAAAGAAAAGTCTGGAAAAATCATTGAAGTTACTGCGGATTAAGTATATGTACATATTAATGAGATCTTGAGATCTCAAGGTTGATTACGTCACATTGATAAGATGACATTACATTAAATTGCATGGTGAACACGTTTTGTTTTCTTAGGACGAGGCAGACTGGCCAGCTAAAAAATATTATCAATGGCTAAACTACTTTGTACAGTAGCTCTAGGACTTATCCTATGTCATGCTGTAGCCGACGCCC
Source organism: Tomocerus nigrus (assembly GCA_019776505.1). Classification (NCBI taxonomy): domain Eukaryota; kingdom Metazoa; phylum Arthropoda; class Collembola; order Entomobryomorpha; family Tomoceridae; genus Tomocerus; species Tomocerus nigrus. The sequence continues at coordinate 14,190 of JABASI010000096.1, read as the reverse complement.
AAAGGAGAGCAGTTGGACGAAGAGTGACTGTCGTGAGTTTTTTTTCATGATTTAATACAAGTATTCCATTTATGCAAACGAAATAACATCCCAATTATTTATTGTGCAGTAAAATATTTAGATGTTGAAATTGCCTGTAAATATATGGATATTGAGAATAAATGGATACATTAATATTAGGCCCCAGCAGTGGTAGAAGAAGATTATAATGATCAACAACAGCAACAGCCGTACCAGTCTCAACGGACGTATCAAGTGACACCAGCGAACTTAGCCGAACGTTCAAAAGGGATCCGGGTCCAAGAAAAATCCATTGAATCTATCAAAAAAGCTTATGAACAGAGAGAAAGGGTTTTGGCCCAAAGAGAGATCGCCCTTGATACTCGTGATGCAGAACTAGACAACCGGGATAGATCTCTGGATGCCAAGGACTTTGATATCGACCGACGTCTCAAAGAAAGGGAAGCAAGATTGGCAGAAAGAGAATCCAAATTGGTCGAAAAAGAAAACGCAATCTTACAAAAAGCACAATCGAGAGAATTAGATATTGAAAAATTGGCTAGGGAAAGAGAAACTTCGGCTGTTCAACGGGAAAGAGCTTTGGAAGAACGGGAAGTGGCTGTGGCTAAACGGGAAAGAATCATTGAAGATAGAGCTAGCCGACAAGGCCCACGAAGTGGAGCCATAAGAAAACAGCAAAGGGAACGACAACATCAGACACAAATCATACAACAACGACAATTCCAAGAAAATCAGCCTGAACAGCAACAACAATACATTGAAGAGGTACAGCCGACACAAGTTAGAAGTAGAACTGTGGCCAGAAGACAAAGAGTTCGCGTCAATTCTGCTTAGAATGCAAATGCGACTAAAGTATCCTTAAATAAGACTTTTAATTTTAATAGTGTTTTAGAGATTAATTTTCTTATTTCGAGTGAGTTTATCTGTCAAATGCAACAACGCAACAAATAATGCTTCTCCGTTTCTTAGCTTTAAGAAAATATTACTCCACACTTTTACTCCGTATTGATTGTAATATATTTTAAGCAAAGGAACAAAATGTTTTATTTTTACGCAATAAACCTCTTTTTACTTAAAAATGCTTTGTACAGGAAACCAATGTAAAGTTTATCATACCTACTTTCACTAGTTAGTGTCATTTTAAATAAAACTACTTATAATATACTATCTATACGAGTATAGTTTCACATTATAAAGGATATTAAGATTAAGAGCAACAGCATCATGTAATTCACGTATGCCTTGAATACGAATTAAAGTTGTAGTACAAGCAATTACAACTCAACAAACAATAAATTGCTTATGTTTATAATAAAATATAACAAAATACATGTGTCAATGTAAGGCAATTACATGGAAGACGGATTTGATAAAGACATTAGAACTAAGAACGCACATTTCAAATCAAATGTTCTAAAAATTGGCATTACGATTAGCATTATAACATTATCGTTCTTGTAAAGTGCAAACGTGCAGTAATCTGTGCGTGCAAACTCAGTCAATCACATAAATACCTACATAAACATTCAATGAACTACACTGCATGTAGTAATTTAAGCTATAAATATATTTCTCTGGTTAGTCTGGTTTATTATTTTACGAAAAAATCTTTACATGCATTGTCTTAATTTTTTACTGCATATAATATTGGGTAAAGTAATTAGAAATTAAATATTTACATGTGGTTATATCAAAGGATAACTAGCTAAAGTCGCAACGCCGCAATGGTTGTCTTTATTCCTGGCGATTTTAATAAAACCTTCGTCACCCCATTCAGTCCCCCAAGAATTCTTTACCAGCCAGTAATCACCACTTTTGTCACTTCCATATCTAGAAATATTATTAAAAAGTAAAATCATGCCATTTCCTCCACACACTGCACTTGACTGCACTGTAATAAGACATAATTATAGGGCATATACCTACATCAAATAATTTACATCTAATGCTAATAACCAAATAATACAGGTACTAATTTTTTTAATGCGACACATAACTGTAAGAAAATTGACTTTCAATTTCATTTGCATGAAATTAATGATAGATTGGAAATCGAATTTTACTCACCCAACAAGAAGTACAGCATGATCTAATTTATTTGAATCGCATAACTTTTCGTAGTAAACTCCTTCCTTGTAAAATTGAAAAGATTCGTGGCCCGCATCAATTGCAATAGAGATCTACATCAATAAAAAACCATGAATTGAAATACACTGTCATTTGCTAATAATACATTAAATACTTAGTACTATGAAAATTGCTTAAAAATACGAAAACTTACAGGTCCAACTGTAGCAAGAGCTTCTAACAATTTTCTTTCGCTTCCGGCTGGGATATCAATAGCTCCTTTGTCTTCTGCGCCGTTTTCTTCTCGTTTATACCGACAGATGCCATCCCGAGCTTCGTAAGGATATCCACTCTCCGTGTCAATCCCTTTGTTATCCCTTATGTATTCATAAGCATTGTCCATCAATCCGCCATTACAACCATCGTTTCCATATTTATCTGAAAATAGATTAGTAGCAAATTAGTCTATTATTTAATCTTCATTGCAGGAAACACTGGAAATGTTAATGGAAATGGAGTTGTACTTTGGACAATCAATAGTAACGTGTAACTGTAACTCATTCGATGTATGTAAAACAGAATTTTATATCTTATATTTACTATGTATAATAATATTATTAGCATTAATTACTGCATGTACAAGTACAATATCTTACCATTTGAAGAACAATCTACAATATTTTGTTCGCTGAGGGATATCAGTTTTCCAGTTTTACGGAAATGTTGACCTTCAAGAGCTCCAGTCTAAATTAGAGGAAAAAAAGGGTATAAAATATTCTAATTAAAACGAAAATGGTGTGTGTACTTGTGTAATTAATTAAGTAATCAAAATTGCTCATGCTTTGTTCGCACGGAAAGTTGATTAGCTACTTATATAGAATGTTATTTAGTCGTTGTTTTGGGATTAAATTCGGATTAAATATAATAATGATGAGATAAAATGAATGTAAAATCTCATGTTATACTGAGCTCATTAGCATTACTAGATTGCACTCTTTCTTACCGCTGAAAAGGCGTAACAGCTTCCACAACGCCCTTGGTCTTTGACTGGAGTAACTGACCCTTTCTCCCTCCAATCAATCGATTCTGGAACTTTGATATTTGTTGGAGAAATAAATGTTCCTGAAACGAATCTTTTGGTTTTATTAAGCAAGTCCATTCTGAGTCCATTGCGAGATGAAGAGAATTCATGAGGTAGCTGATCTCCAAACGAATTCATTTCTGTTCAGAACAAAGAATCCACAATGATTATAATTAAGAAGTAAATACTGCGGATGAGAATTTAATCTTTGAGCTGGACATAACCATAAGTATTTTACCCAATGAAAATGTCACATTGCGTTGATTGTGTTTTGCAATTTTATGTCGATTTTCCAAGTATATTTTCATACGAAATTGCTCCTCCATGTCTGACTTGTACTTCTTTCCATGGGTGTTCTACAAAGAAGATAAATGAATAAGGCACTTTTTGGTAAATTCTTCGAAATAATTTTATATGTTAAACTTATGTATATTCCTATCAGTATTAAACCTTGAACAACTGCCATTCGTCTTGGGCCAAATGATACAGATTCAACGAGGAAGCAAAAGGTAAGAAAATAAGAACAATATTGAGCAAACTTTTCATGTTTCTTAGTTTTTGTTACAAAATTAGTTTAAAAATCTTGACAATTTAAAATTGCGGGAGCAACTTGACGATCAATGTTACTTTCAATGTGTTGGTGATTTATGTGATATCCTTCTGCTTTTATACCCATTTCGGTGATTGTACTGCGTATTTTGACACTCAATTCTAATACGTAGTTTGAAGATGCGTTTGATAGAAGCATATAGTTAACTAACAAGTATATTAGCTCTAATAGCTGTTGTAGTTACAATCTTACAATTACAATGCGTACATTTTCATGACAATCACATCCATATTATTATTAGTAGTAAAAGTATTAACGCAAATAAAGGTCATTTTCTTTATATTCAGATAAAATCACATGTATGTGTGTAAGTATGTATAGGTAAGTAAACCTAATCCAGTCAGTGTGTCAGGATAAACATTTAATATTTATAAATAATTTGTATTGATTTGTATGCTTTATTGCCCAGCCGAAGAAGTTCCATGTAAGTCAGGACTACCAACTGATAAGACTTTACAATAGTATTATTGTTTGTCTTTAAGAATTTATAGGCTGACTGACTGAAATATTTATACAGGTAAACTATTTACTTGTAGACAAATATCCAATGTATTTGTGTTCTTTTATTTGTTTGCTCTTCCTTGATGCGGTTATTCAGTTCACATGTCAGTCCTGTCACGAGTTTAAAAGGTGATGTCACATCATACCTCGTCTAGGTATTTTTAAAGTACCTATATAAAAATTCAATATCTACACTATATTTCATCTCATCGTAACAATAGTCCAATAATCCTAATATTATTATAGGCAACAAGAAAAGCCCGGCTGTGCATATCATCATTATCATCATAATATACATTTTATTGGCGATACAAGCGAGTTTTCGGGATATATTTAAAATATATATATATACATTTATTATACTTCGATTCACACTCAAATTAGCAATCCTTAAATCGCAAAATAAAACAAATAATACGCCAAATTGTCAAAAATTGTGTAAAGATTGATACAAAGATTTTTGGAGTAATTTTGTAACAATACTACGATGATAAAGAATGTTAGGAAACCTAGTATGTACCCACCTTAAATTGCAGTGTAATATTATATTGGAGACCAATTGCCTATTGTGAAACCTATATTTTGCTAGCAGGTATACAGTCATCCATATTATTCTGCAATTTGTTCATTTCCATGTATGAAAGAGGTTAAAAATGTTACCAAATCATGATATCATCAAGCATTGGCTTTCTTATAAATTGTACAAAATTTTTTAAAACGGATGGACGAACAAAATACGTAATTGCACAAGCTCAGCTCGGGGAAACTAAATCTTTAAATCCAAACCTTATTAATAGTAACGGTAGTCGTGATGTCATCAGCAATTTTATCGAAAAAGTTTAATGCGCTTTACAAAATTTGCTGCGTAGTAGTAGAGTAAATATTGTATTTGACAAATCAAATATTTAAGATTTAAGTAAAGAGACAAACCCCCAAAGAAAACAAATAGACAAGCCTCTTATTCATTACTCATTGACGGACAGCTTTTGTTTATCAACAGAGTATGATATATAGGTACCTAAGGAAGATACTATAATAATGAACGAAATCCTATGAATTTTTTACATAAATAGAAATATCCTTGAAAGGATTTCTCAAGGCAGTGAAGTACTTAGAAATTATGATAACAGTATTTCTGTATTAAAGATTTTTCATGGATAATAGCATAATTACTTTGTATTGAGACTTACCAGCACAATCCACTATCTACTTTGTACTTTTTCATATTACTTTTCTTGTGACTCTTGTGTATCCAGTCAGCCTGTCATATCTACGAACAATAAGTAAAACCACGACGCATTAGCGATAATGACTAATAATAAGGATTTGTTTGTAAACCGATTTTCTCCTAGAATTTTGAAGGAGTGGTTTCATCCATTCCCTCATTTGAACCTTTAAAAAATTGGTGAGCATAATATTATAAATGATAGAATAATCACTGCAAAGGCTTTCGTACAAAAGGATAATTAAGATGGTTCAAAATGACCCAATTGTTCTTCGCAGTGTAAATAAAATTTTGATTTACATTGAACATTTATTATTACGTCTGAAAGGAGTTAACAAAAAAAATCTTTATGCTTTTTATTGTTCTGCAGAAATAAAAACATTTTGCAAATAACGCAAAATGCCTAAGAGTTTCGGAGATTATTTGATTCAATTTTTATCCAATTTGGATACTCAAGGCCAAAACAGTCAATTAAAATGTAATCGCTTCCAATAACCTGAACATTCCATGTTTATAGAATCTATGGTTAAAATCATTTATTACAACATAATATGATTACTGTCAAAATATTCTGTTTCCATCTGTACTTTATGTAGTACAATACAGAATATGAGGCACTAATGATGCTACCCGTTCCTTTCCTACTAATTAGTGCTTCTATAGGTTAATTTAGTATGCGAACGATACCCTAACCATATGGAGTGAGTTTTCTGTTACCGTTTGCGAGCATTTATTATTTACATTTCAAGCCTTCGCCGCTTTTCAATAGCTACACGTTAAAATCTATTAATAATTTGATGCAAATCATACATCTACAGATAAAAAGATTTCGTATTATTTTCACCTTCGTTTCATTTGACTATCAATATTTCACATTAACAAATGTTCAGTTTAAATAAAGAGAGGGGTTTCAGCTATTTTATTTACCACACGAGAACGCAGAGCAAGAATACATAAAATATAAGTCACTTAGGTATTTATTTCGCATATTTTCAGAAAATTATATAAACAATAAAACTTGTACTTCCTGGAGTTTACGACTAATATTATGAATGTACTATTTATTTACTACTACTATTTATTACTACTTGTGCTTTCTAGTATTTCTTTCTCACTGACATTTACAAAAGTGCTAATAAATACATAGACATATCATAGCAATCCAAATAAACAATCAATTCGTGAATTTTAACGAGCTATTATAGTACAGATCTTATTGAAGGTCTGAACATATAGATGTTTGCTTACTAATTTTTCAGTCTTTTCATAGTTTTAAATTGAATTTCTAACAAGTAGAATTGTTACCGGATAATTTTTCGTAATCAACAAACTCGTTATTTTACTCGTGGACAGTCAGATGAGAAATTGCGAAAAAAATAGTGATAAAAACATTTTCTACAATTTTCCTGGAAATGTTTTTATCTATACATAAATGAGCGTACAGAATAATAATTACAGCAATCGCACCGTTACAAAATCACTGCACTTAAGGTTACACTCAAAGAAATCGAAATTATTTACAAAATTCGACAATTACCCAACAAATAAAATACAGTATACTACGTTATTTTGCATTTTACACCAAGGTAAGTAGTTACGTAGGCTAGTAAAATGAATTCAGTATTTTTAAGCAACTTTCTTTTTGCTTTTGAAGTATACATTAAGGAAGAAGTTTGCGAATAAGATGAAGTATGTCGCGTACATTCCCAGTGCTAGGTATATGTCGCGATCTTCTCTTTGGCATTCTCCACCCCTCGCTACAGAAATTCCAAACAAAAAATCAATACATTTGAAATAACTATTACATAATTAACTAGTTAATTTGCATACGTCTACGCATTATAATAATGATTCAATCATTGACATTCACTATACTTACCCTTAACTAAGAGGGAATGGATATTAATGGCGACTCCAACGACCATTTGCCCCAACTGAAGCGTCGTGATGATCATTGCAAATTTTCTTGAGATTTTCATTCCAACCGCCTGCAAGAAGAAAGTAAACTCTAAATTAAATATTTATTCATTCTTGACATACTATTACATAATTAGAAAAGTAAACATGAGCATCGCAATGTCACAGATCTTAGAAACCCTCTTTAGATCCTACTACCACAAACGTTGTAAAATATTGGAACAAATAATAATATTTGCTTTGCTCTATTTGAACATTACAAAGAGTAATTCCAACGAATAACCTCATACTAGCATCTACTACATTACAAAATACTCTGTGATTCAGATTTGCATTTCTCATTTTACACAGAGCGTATCTCATAGTCAGAATTCCCGATGAAGTTGTTTGTTCACCGCAGACACTTTCGCTAAATGTTGGTTTTATATTTCTCATGACTGTCATGACTCATTCATACATAGCATTTCATCTCGGCAGCTTGCATTGCACTTAATAAAGTACTTAAACTTCGCAAGTAATTAGAAGTTACACAATTACCGGATGTTCAAGGACGTTAATTCCTAGAAATTATGATTTACAGCTAGGTACCTTTTAAGTGTCGACAAAGGCATTTTGAAAATTAGTTTTGTATACCACCGGCCATGAAATTGTAGTAAAAACTAAAATTCGACACTATGGAATAGTTAGGTAGAAATAATGAATTATTTAAGTTAAACAAGGTAATTGGGTATGCCAATTTTAATAATAATTATTACTTTACACATTTCTGAAACATCTTTACTGTGAAATGACATGAATATGGAATAGAACTATAGTTTTCCTGCACTAGGCATGACTTTATTAAATAATATTTTTTTTGTGCGTATTGATCAATCTAATTAAAATTGAGTACCTAGCGATTTATAATATACAAACAGTTTCAGCTCTAACGTCTTTTGAATGTGCATTAGTCTCCCTAATTTAGAGCATCTTGCTATAATGTTTCGGTACAAATCAATTGTTTTGGCACCTTTGCCTATAAGAGCAGTCTTGAAAATGTAATAGGCGTTAAAAAACTAAAAAGTTCTGAAGAAAATGGCAGAAATGAAAGGGTTTACCTTAAGTCCATAGTAAGAGTACATGATTCCATGTACGAAAAAGTTCATCGCCATAAACCACTTTAGGGAGGGATCATATTCTTCATATGTAAACCACGTATACATGAAAACAGTGATATGATGATCTGGAACAAAAATTTATTCTCATGAAATTCAGTAGCTTACTAAATAATAAATGAATATTCTAAAGCTTTCTGCTTCCTTACAATAATGAAGGAATATGAGGGGTTGTTTTCTTAGAACGATAAAAGCAGTGTCTCCTAATTCCACAAGTTTTGATAAAGTGCACCACCATCCCCAAAAGGCTGTAGCCATGTTATGTCCATCTCTGTGAAAATGAAAATATCGTAGATTTAAAATATAATTTAAAATATCATCAGGAATATTTGCATAAATTGACAATAGGAAGGCCATTTCATACCTGAAGCAAACAGAAGTATGAAAACCTCCAGGAGATTTGAGCAAGAAGGCGATTTCAGGGAAAACCCTGGAGAAGCCAACAATGGAGAAAGTGGCAAGAAATAAATTCCAGACAGTAAGAACTCTTCTGAGTTGATAAGGTTTCCTGTACTGCATCCATTTCTTTCCGTAGACGATAAGGGTTAGATAAATTAAACTGGCGTACAAACTGAAGACCCAATTTCGTCCCATCCATGTTCTCCATTTGTCAAATTGAAATTCAGTCTCAAAAGAGTAGAGTTTAAGGTAGGATGGATCCGGAGTTGGTGGCGGAATGTACACAAACCTCTCTGTGGAGTTGCTACCACTGATATTCATGATAGACGTCTTTTTAGAATTTGAAATCACTTTATGAGGAAATAAATGAGAGGAGAGGCTTTAAAAAAATGGAATTATGTATATATGTAAATGGGAATGCACACAGACAGCGTAGAAGATGATAATATCAGTCCGCTCTATAATTTAACTCAACTAAACTTTATAAGTATCATTTAAGAAAGTTGCGATTACGAGACACAAAAAAACTTTGTATTTGCAAGAATGGAGAGCTTTACTACGTTAGTTAACTTGATTCTTTTGACTTGTCTTCTTATCCACTCTGTCTGTATAAATCTACTTCTTTTTAGTCAGTGTACACGAATCACGTTAGGAAACTTAGAAATTAGAGAGCTTGAAAGTTGAATGGAAATAGGAATATGTACCTGGTGTACTTCTAACTTCTAAGAGGCAACTGATTCGCTTGGCTAACTTACTTGGCTGGGCTTCGTTCGTTTGACTTCTCTTGCCGTGCTTTGACTAACTCTATCCTCAACAAACTACTGTGTACTTATTCTACTGTACCTGCTATAACGCAAACTACGTCACTATAATAATATAATATAATATGACTCCTACTAGATCTCAATTATCTTTCCCATGCTCTTAACTACTTTTAAAGATACCTAATGTAATTTGCAAATATTGTTCACATCTCTAGGTGCGCAAATTATTATATATTACTTGTACTTTGTACTACTCTATTCATACAAAGTACCCAGTTAACCAACTTTGCAAAATTTATGTGCAAACTATCCACATGACATGACACGAATATCTCTTTAATACGTAGTTGCAATGCTATCCTATTGCCTTTTTTAGCTCTAAGTGCTCGGGGTAAATTTTTGATACCGATTCTTTAAAATGTGGTCAAAAAAGTACTAATATTATTTGCAAATAAATCCAAAATTGTAATAAGGAGGTGGCTAAGAGGCTAATATTCAGTCTTTAACTTATAACAGGATCAGCAAATACAAATTCTAACAAACTCCTTAATAAAACCACACTCAATAACGTCTCACTTTGAAATATCCCATTTTTATAATTTTCCAATATTTTCCATAGTATTTTTCCGCGGCCTACTTAGACAGATAACTGTTCCAGGAAAAATAATTCGCAGTTCCAGTCTTGTAGGGTTTAATTTTTACCGGCGATTTTATACTTATGAGGTTGAGATTTAGGATCTGGACAACTGGATTATTCAAGAATTCCAGATTTATTAAGTTTCCTGCTTACTCGCTTCTAAATATTGTGTTTCATTCATTTTATTTCCATTATAATAAGGTAATACAATTAACGACCAAACAAACACGAGAATCAAGATAGAATAGGTAATAAAGATTTTTTGTGCAGTTTTGCTGACTGGGTAAGCGTTAGTTATTTGCACTATAAAATAATATTGTCTTACATAGTAGTAATAAGAGGATTTTGTTTTGGACTTTGCACCTGTGTAGGTACTAACTTTTTTGAATGAACACTTTAATCCATAGATGTGAATGTTTGCAAAATTATGTTTAGCTGTTGTACGTACGGACGGACGTAATATACATACTTAACATGTGTATCTGTACAGCAAGTTGGATTTAATTTAGCTCTTATTATACCGTCCTGCAATATTACAAGCGCATTTTACCTACATAGTTTTAAGAAAAAATATTTAGTTGCTTCCTTAGAATTTTCCAGATGCCTAATGACTAAATAGCAATCACAATCCTGGAATTTATTATTCTCTGATGATTCTAACAAAAATACGGAGGAAGGATACTCAATTCCTGCAAAGATGTGCAAAATTGGAATTTGACGTAGTCTTGCACTGCCTAAACTGGAGTCTGGAGTCTGGACTGAACTTTATTGGAGCAAGTTTTTTCAAAGGCAATTAAGAATACAAAAAAGGCAGTTATCACAGGTTAAGGAAAATAAAAGCGACCGACAATTGACTAGTATTTAGAGTCGCATTCACAGTCAGTTGTGTTTAGGTCGGTAGAAATTTTTTTTAATCAACAATTTCAGTTAATAAAATAGAAACGCTAATTTTCATGAACTCACCTGAGAACTAACGTCTAAAAATACTCACGGTATGCAATACAAATGGTTAATGTCAAATATTAAGGAGGATTTATTGATGTATTATACAATTCAAGGTGACGTAGTCTTTAATTAGGGTCTATATAATAGTCTTCATTCTTTACAAGAATATAATGCATACTAGCGTTTGAATGTAAACAAATATAATAGAATCCCTTTGACTTTCCTTCACACTTGACTTTGGATGCATATTATAATTGTTTTGCGAGTATTTGACTTGACCTGTCCCATACAGATCGTTTGTGCAATCAAATTTTGAATGTTAATGTTATTCTACGAGTATGTTGTGACATTGTGACCTAAATAAATTCAAAGAAGAAGGTTACCTACCTATACAATCATTCAGATCGAGTTGAAATTAGATTATTGATCTCTAGTAAGTAGCCCTGCTCACATTCTGCTACTACTACATACTATCAACTATTTAGTTGCTAAAAGAGTGTAGCTAATGAAGATATGCTATCTTATTAATGGATAGGAGCATATATAGGTGCTGTGTGTGCATTTAAAAAATATCCACAATTATCATCATACTTATTAGTTGGTGATGAAGACTATTGTCTATAGATGTATATAATATGTAAGACACAATAGTAGTGTAGTAGTGGCTGTTGTCTAGCAAAAATTCTTGAGCGTTTCTTTAGATTGTAGTATAGAGTTCATTCAGATTGCATCAGTGCACTTGTTCTTTCTTACACACATTTGGTTTTCATATATGGATTCGCCGAGAATTTACTATGCCAAAGGATGCCAAACGAACCCTTTGCTTGCTTTCCTTTGCTCAGCTCTATACTTTGGCATGCCACAAGTTCGAGAACTCATTTTAAGAGCTCTTAAGCAACAAGACAAGGCAAAGGCTAATAAAACCTGTTTATAGGAGTGTTACTCTTGCTTTGCGAACTTTAATTCTTCTACTATACAGACAATCATATCAACAAGTAGGCAACTATCACATTCTTGTACTTATAGAAATATTATTATATTCAAGTAAAATTGATAAGTTAAAATAATCACTTCATGATAAGTAGTAACTATCAACTATCTCATATGATCCTCGATCGTACGACGTTGCTTGCATTGCTCGACCAACTACTGCTAACTGGCCATCATCATCATAACATGTAGAATCACATAGGACACACACACCAGATTATTTATCAGTCATACATTCATACATACATATACATCATGCCATCATCCCACAAATGAAAACTGCCAGGCCACAGCACAGCCACACACTCTCCTCCTCACATCTACAAAACAACTCTTAAGTTCATAACTATCGTGATTTTTGCTTTGTTTTCAGGTTGGGCAATGTGTATGGACTTATTTTTTACTTTCTGGCGTCTCTGGGAATTCACATTGCACATTTTAATCATTCTCCTCATTTCATACCTTTTACATTACAACGGGTTTATTCAATTTATTAATAATAAAACAGCTTTGCTAATATAAACAATCATTAACACAATGCATAAACACAAATAACGTGCAAATTTTAATGCAGTTACAGTTCCTCTTTAAAATTACTATTTTTCATCACGAGATACAAATCACGAATGGTTAGTATATCTCTATACTATAAATATCTAGCTTTGCATGCTGCTGACAATGTCAATTAAAAGATACATGAAATACTATTTATGCATATTGTGCGTACATTACTAACACATTCACCAAATTGTATTTTTCAAGGAAGAGGCGTCAGAAAAATAAATATTTTTTACGTAAGATAAGGACCAATCTTGGGTGGGATTTCCGTTTATGTTCACACGCACTGAAGATGTGAAATTTTTTGCACGATGATAGTACGTGCTCTTAAGTAATATCAAAAGTTTAGATTCAAAACTACAATGAAATCCTAAATCATTCTCCCTAAAGGATTCATGATGAGTTTGATGAGTGATGAGTATGAGTGGTACTGGTATCGTATGCGATAAATTGGTATTTGAAATTGTCAAATTGGTATTTCCCATCAATAAATATATGCAAAATTCAAACTAGTATTTACTAATTCGATAATTGGAACCTGTAGAATGAATTAATGTTTTACGCATATCAAACAGTAAACAGTAGGTTAAATGAATATTGAGAATGAATGTCATTTACAGTATCAACTGATGAAAACGAATTTGAATGCTGTGAAAGCCAGCTCGGTCAAACTCTTCGGATTCCATGTAAATACCAATTTGAAGTTCTGAAATATGAATATAAGACATAATACGTATATGTCATATGTGTAGAATCATGTAGAATGTTAGCAAAATACGAATAAAATACCGATTTACCTAGAACCTGATTTTTGAGGTACCGTGTACAGCGCTTCCAGTCAATTTTCACTTTTCGCTGACGTCATAGAGCCAGAGCCCTATCTCATAAATAACCATCATAAACTCCATGGAATAGTGCACGAGGAAGGAAGTTTTTTTTTATTATTAGATAATAATCTCACTAAATTTGAGAACATTTCGATAAATAATTCTAAGAAATGTGTATGTTCTCGGGAAATTAAATATTTAAAATAAAATGTTTAGCCAATTTTACATGGCTTTACGAGATGAGTATCTATAGTTGTTAGTAGCTAACAGGAAATCTCATGTATATTTTGCGTGTTTTATAAGCTAAAGTAACATAATGAGAGAATTGCTCCAATTAGTATTATACAACAACTGTAAATTATTTGGAATGGTAATACTATTAGGGTACTTTCCAGGGAATGTCTACTGAGTTGAGGGCATAGACAAAGGTAATGCATGTGATCAATGCCTTTCTCACATAAGACATGCAATGCCCATGTAAAGATGTGGGTCCA